>ML319615.1:0-50435 GCA_005239505.1 Nicotiana paniculata | reverse complement strand
TCACTTTAATTGGAAAAACTCCCCATACCCCCTTTGGGGCGTATAAAAAAGGAGGTGTGACAGGCGCGGACCAACAAAAATAAATTGTGCATTGCCGAGGGTCGAACGGCTCGAACCATAGATGCATTTATCTGCCCCACTCGCGAATTGATCATGTGATACAGTTATACATAAATACAGGGTTATCTTGCTCGCGAATCATACATGCGACTCAGGCACCCGTAGATACACATATTCACACAATAAGTCCACATTTTTATCAAGAAAGCATTTTCTCAGGAAAGTGGTAAAATTCTTCTTAAAGGAACACGAGAAATGAAATTTAAATCATTGTTTTGAAACTCATTTGCCAAGTTTAATAATATTCGATAATATAACCTTATCAGGTATACATTTATCCACGGAGAAAATCAATTCTCTTTCTAGATGATTAAGAAAATGAACTCTAGTCTTCTTTAGATATTCAATTACGATTTCGATTATGTTAGCATTTTAATATTACAGGCAGGATCACAGGTACAGCACGTAAGGCATGCTAGTGGGTCCTAGACTACCCGGACACAACATAATTGTAGCTACGCACGGATTCTCGTCACCTCGTACATACGTAGCCCCCGAAGATAATAGCATATACTTAATTAATTCACCTAAGGGGACAATTCCCCCTAACAAAGTTAGAAATGAGACTTATCTCGCTCCGAAATTGCATAACAGGCCTCCAAGCCCTTCCGATGACTCCAAGTGTTGCACAACGCTCTGAAACTATCCAAACAACGACAAACTAATGAAAATATACTCTAATATTTGAAACAATTCCAAATTATATGGTTTCCCAACTCCGCTCAGTGAAATGACCAAAATGCCCTCGGGCCCACATGCCCGGAATCCGAAATTTCTCTAAGATATACCCTACCATAGCGTTACTAACTCAAATATACAATTTACTCAAATATTCATGCTCAATTCGTGGTAGAAATCCAAAATACAAATTTTTAGGTCTTTCCTCCAAAATCCCAATTTTTCTACTAATTCCCATGTATAATTCATGTATAATCCTTGTATAAATCTTAAAAACATGAAGAAATTACTTACCTAGTGATGCTTGGTGGAAACCCCTCTTGAAGCTCCTCAAAATTTCCCACATCAATGAAACAAATGGATGAAATGGCCAAAGTCTCGTTAAAATAACACACTGCACAAGTGACCCTCCTATGCGATCACACAACATGCTCCGCGATCGCATAGGCCAACTATGCTACCTCACACATTCACTCATGCCGATCGCAGCCCAGCACCTGCGTTCGTACAGACTAAAGTTGTAGCCCCCTTATTTCTTCTGCTATACGCTCGTAGATACCCTCGTGCGTTCGCACAGGCCAAGCCCCTGAAGCCCCCAAACACACCCATGTGCGATGGCACCACAACCCCTGCGGTCGCACAGGGCAATTCTCTGCGGCCTAAATTTTTCCTACTGTGCAATTGCACAAGACAATATTCCAGCCCCCCAAATTCCTTCTCCGCGATCGCAGACTATGGGCCGCGATCGCATAGCTTACTAGTGACACCAGATAACAACATCAGCAGGTAGGGGAAAAATGGTCCGAAACCACCCCGAAATACACCTGAGGCCCCCGGGACCCCGTCCAATCACACGACTTAGTCCCATAACATCCCACGAATTTGTTCAAGGCTTCAAATCATATCAAACACCGCCAAATCAAGAATCTCGCCAAAATTTAAACTTTATCAACTAAGAAATTTCCAACTTTTATATCCGATTCTGAAACCTATCAAATCATGTCCGATTGACCCCAAATTTTTCACACAAGTCATATTCGACATTACAGACCTGCTCCAACTTCCGAAATTTCATTCCGACCTCGATATCAAAATTTTCACTTCCGGTCGAATTTCTCAAAAACCTTCAAATTTCTATCTTTAGCCAAATGACTTCAAAATGACCTACGGACATCCAAATTCACTTCTGATCGTGATACCAACTCCACAATCACCATACAGAGCTATTCCCAGACTCGGAATCCCAAACGAACATCAACATCACTGAAATGCGCTTCAAGCCAAACTTAGGAAATTTCTTCAAAAATGTTGACTTCCACAATATGCATCGAAACGCTCCTGGGTTATCGAAAACCCGATACGGACATACGCCCAAGTCTGAAATCATCATACGAATGTGCAGGAACCCTAAAATACTGATTCTGAGGTCGTTTACTAGAAATTCTAATCTTAGTCCGTTTCTCCAACTTAAGGCTTCTGAAATGAGAATTTTCTTTCCAAACCAACTCTAAACTTCCTGAAATTAAATTCCGACCACGTCCACGGGTCATAATACCTGAAACGAAGCTGCTCACAGCCTCAAACTGCTTAACGACGTGCTAGAGCTTAAAACGACCGGTCGGGTCATTACATTCTCCCCCACTTAAACCGACATTGGTCCTTGAACGTGTTAAGAACTGCTCTGGAGTTATCCGAAATCACTGTTTAACAACCCGAGCACCTGCTCGTGCTACCACAACCCAGTTGAGTACAGTAGCTTGATCAAATCTAAAGATTTCTTCTTTTATCCATATAATAAGCTCAGAACCTAGTTCCACCACTTGAAATTCTCTGCCAGGCCTAGTTCCAATATATAAACATCGTATCAATCACCACACGATATACTAGAACATGACTGCATACCTTTGCTGAATTAGCACCATGCACCGCAAAGTTCATCATCTAACCACAACGACGTTCCCTGAACCTTAATAGCCAAAATTCTACGAATCTGATGCTCCCAATGCACCTCATGATATATATACATACATCCTGCTATAATGCGGATAATACCACCACAACGGAGAAGATGTGTCGAAATTCATACTCAACTGCAGAGTTAACGAATCATTTAATATCTCATCTTGACTAGAATCATCACCTTATTATGAACCTGAATAATGGTATTTTTTCTTTAATATACACTTCACATAGCCTTATCGCATTGATCCCTGATCTGATAATCTCGTCTCACCCAATACGAATTGCTCAGACACCCTATCACCCCAAACATGACCAACAGCCTCACATGATACCACATCGCGCCAATAGACCATAACTCGAACATGATAATGAGAAACGACTCAGGAAGGGACTATTCAACTCACACAACTAATATGAACTCTTTTATCAGAAAATAGGAAGTAGAACATAAGAAAGAATAAATATAGGAACCTTACTCATCATCACACTGTTGCGGCGTGCAACCCGATCCGAATAATATAAAATTTACATAAGAAGATATATATACGAGATTGATTTGCTCACTATTACAAATTACTGAATATCGATCATAAGCCGCTAAGTGCATAATATCATCCTGGGGAGACTGATAAAGTTGTAGGCTACAAAACTTAAGCACAACTGAGGTGCGATATATATACACTCTTGATCTCAAGTGTTATCCTGCTCACATAACATCCCCACTACGTGGGACCTCAACGCATAGGAAATTATCAAGCCGTTTCCCAACTCACACGGCACAAATCACAATATCGCATAAATTTGACGAAGACGGAGAAACATTTGTTGTTCTAATACCTTTCCATGAAAAGTGCTCTATTGAAATGAATATGCTTGGCTCATACGGAGCCCATAATCATATTTAAATCCATCCACAAACATCGAGTCTACCTTTCTATCACCAAACTAAGCTAATAACTTTTACTTGGGTCCATATTAACCCACTTTATCTCATAATACGCGAGAACAACCATCATAGCCGGGATAAATACCCCACAATCCACAACCAAATGAACTGAACGCGTTTCAGGCATAAATTCTAAAATAAACAATATTGCACTCCTTTATACTCAGTCCAAATCTTCAATCCATCAAGTAACTACATGTCACACTTATACAATCTTTCCACGGTCATGCTTCCACGACCTTACACACAAGGTAGCAAGTCTGCACATCCAGCACTGGCCATACTATGCGGTAAGACAAATCAAGAACCCATAAATAGGGTACAAAGCCTCTTCCACCGAATATCAATATCAGGTGACACTGAAGATAACACCAGCTTATTTTGAACTTTCAAATCACGTTTTCTTGCTCTTCCGAGCTCATGACATCCTTATTAACACCGAACCGAAATATCGATTCTTACTCCCAGTTACATACTGCTTACCGCACCTAACATGCCAATATGAGGTAGCGCAAGAATTCCATCATAACTTCTGAACAATTAATAGGGTGAACACTTCATCATATATAAACCTTTTACTTAACTCAATTCAGGAGTACCATCTCAACACACGAGTGAACTCCCACAATCACCGAACATGCAAATCCTTAAGTAGTAGTCTATACCACCATAACCCTTCCCAGATCCGCCTACACCTGACAGGCCATAGCACTCAAATGCTCCCACATGAAATCCATTACGACGGCCGACAAGCCCCGCACACACCAGCACTAATCACATGCATAACTTAATCACACCGAAGGAACTGATCACTGCCGTAAATGTGCCATTTCAACCCTGGCTAATCAATCTATTTTATTTTAATCATCTTCACTTGCCTCAGGAATAGTAGCAACTTCGTTCAATTCATAGCAAACTCAACCCTCACTCATCCCGAGCGACCTTCATTCATGAGACTATGTTGCCTAAATCCCGCAATCCGTCTCATACCCTCCTGAAAATCTTTCTATAATCCGGAATTTCTCTCACTCCTCCAATACTATCCTGCATGCTGAAACATATCATAGACCATTCCAACCATCTTTCTTTTTCTGAGAAATTACTCTGCAAATGCTCGATTCTCGATCATACTACTGCCTGAAACCCTTAAACATCGCATTCTTAACTTTTGAACTCGCTAGGACCGCTATTGAGAGTCACGCACTCTCACTGGCCCCGAATACAATCAACTCCAAGACTCTTCTAGCACATGAACACCATTTTTCTTGAAGCACGTGACTGAGTCACTACCCTGACAACTCACTTATGCCTTAAGCATAAATTCTGAATCTTCCAAAGCCTAACCCTGGTCTGACATGGCCAACTTTTGTACATATTCATGAAATTCATTGCACAATCACAATTTTACTCCCTTCCCTTAGCTGTAATAACTTGCCAACACGCCAACAAACCTTATGATAACACAACCATGCAACCCAACTGTAGATGGTGGGACTCCCCCAGTTAGCCCGAAGCTACTCCTTGCACTACTCTAGACCCTGACGAGATCCTTTCTCCTTTGATGACATGATCTTGCTCAACCAATCTGTCCCATTCTTCCAAATTTTCTTGCTATCACTCCTTAAATACTCAAATTCTCTAGCATCATTCACACATTCTGCCCCCTACCGAATAGCCACTAGAACCCCTCACAGAGACCTGCCAACCATGCCACCGCTACCCTATCCACGGGAGATAACCCACCCGTGGAAATCACCAACTGACACCTTCCAACGACGACGTACTGCACACCCTCTACAACATCAATATCCCATCCTAAGCCTGTTCCCATTCACCAACTTTACTAGTCCAACTGCTCCTCATGGACACCCATTCAATGCGCGACAATATCTCCTAATCCCAAGCTAGTCGCTCCCCCACTTTGCGACTGCTCGACTTCCTCTTCTTACACCTGGCTTCCTAGAGATGGAATCACAGCCTAGTCTCACTTCAGGATCATTCTCCGTAGCTCTCAAACCAGCAGATCACCACGACTTCAGCTCTCCGAAGATCATCTTTCTCTATTTGCCTTCATTATCAACACCTATTTGGTACTGAACCACCGCACCTCACGGTCTCTGCCAACCACATTCTTCAATACTTCTTATCAATACTCTGACCCCACTTAACCGAAGAAACCATAGCACCGCCAAACTTAACACATTCCATTCGATCAATGACGACGACTTCACGTCACATGTGCATATCCAACCTTATTGAAGACACTAAGTATTACTACTTTATCAACCCCAACCAGACCATTCATAATCCAAAAGCCTTTCCTCTGCCGGAACTAAAATACTGAAATCTCGAAATCACATTCTAAGAAGACCTCCCTTCAAACCATTCATCACCCCCAACATATGGGCAAGCATTCTATCATCATATCGACATCGCGCGATAACCAATCGCAAGCATCATCACTACCTGAGTATAGCCTTAAGGCTCCCAAAAACACAACTACTGAGCTGAAACAACATATTATTCTTTTACAGGACCATAACAACAGCTCCCAACCAATTACACATAGAAACATCTCGAATTACATCCGTAGCACCATTTCAATTCCTCAAATTCCTGATTCATAGCATTAGAGCCATGGTGATTCAATCAACCAAGAAGCATGAACTCCCTAAACTAACAATATCATATTTCAACTGAACCTATCATGAATCCTCTGATGATCTTTTTATAGGTAGACCATGTAGTGGTATAATTTCCCATCTCATCCACAAACATGTCCCTCCCATTTAATGCATCAGTTATCATTTTGGAACTTGCCATTTGCCAAAGTGTTAGGCCACTCTAACTGTAGGAAAACGTATTTAAACATTTGATGAGATGTTCTTTCTGCTTTTGTTATATACAACTTCAGAGCATAACAAATTAACTAATGAATCAGTTTGGCGCATGATCAATAAAACTAGCATCACTGCGTATCAGAAAAGGAAAAAAATGGCTTAAGAAAATGATATCTTACCTCAAGTTTATACATATCAATTTTAGGCTTGAGTTAGATCAGACAACACCCAGGATACGACATCTGAAAGCTACATTGGATTCTCTAAATATCATTGTTTGGCACCAATATGGAAGTTATATCTAATTGCATCCGAGGAATAAATTATACAAAACCCATAATATTAATTGATATCACTTATACGAAAGGAAACCTAGTGCCAGATGGCAGCTTCATATCAAAGCAATAACTCATATTCGGAATATATGACTGTTCAAAGACCTGGAAACTAAACGAGAAAAAGGAGCACATGATTGTAACTGGTTACATATCTCTCATAGAAAAATGTGCACTTGCATAATATAAATATAATGTTGTAATTCCAGAAATTTCTTACTCGTGCTGGTTACATCCTTCTTGAACTCTTAAAGTTTTGGTAGATTAAAATATGAAGCGCAGGTTCTAACAAAAGATATGAGTCCAGTAAGACATGAAATTAAAAAGAAGGGGCCATCAAAGATGATGCACCTCACACCAATCAAGAAAATCAACTGTTGTCACCACCAAACCTGACGAGCCCTCCTTGATTGCTATGTTACGGAATGCACGCCACATGACCATTGGTTCCCAGCTTAATCCAGACGCAAGTTCAAAAACACTGCTTACAATAACAGGTTCTCCCATTCTCCAATGTGTCTGGAAGTGTTCCAGGTACCCTTCCTGTATGTATTTTGCAGAAGGACAGAACAAATAATTGTCATCAGAACCGGATCTGGAAGCTGCCTTTCTTCTACTTTAAGAGTTACAGGAACAATGTTCTTCAATGGAGCGGGTCTCATTGGCAGATGAATTTGCTTTGACTAAGTTTTCCACCTCCCTCTTTATCTGTTGAATCCGTTTTTCAGCAAAGAAACTCTGAAGCACCAGGAAATTATTTCCACAACCACCTCTTTCCTATGGTGGGAAAGGGATATCACCAGTTTCTGTCGCTTTCCACTCAGGGAGCTTTCTATCTTCATCTGCTTAATCTGCATTATTGATCAAGAAGGAAGAAATTTTTACAAGGTAAACATGACGTAATTGATTTTCCTCCTAGCAGGTTTTTATCTATTACGAAACTGAACAAATACCAATAGCAGGTTTTTATCTATTAGAAAACATTCTTCTCGAATTTCCTGACAACAGGCAAGACAGAGATCAAAAGAAAAAATCAAACAATTTCTATGGAGATCAACAATGGAGGTGCTGCAATTGTTACTGCAACGAAACATAGCATATTAAGTCAATGGGGAAGACAACCGGGACCAAGGGAGAAATAGTGCAAGTCAAAGAAAGGGCATACCAGTAAATGCGCTCATCCTCCTAACAGGTAGCTTTTGGTATCGTCACTCTTGAAAGTGACAATCCTGCACCATAGCCACCATTTTAAATGAGATAATCGGTAAATACTTTGTCAAAATACAAAGATTCACCAGGAAATAGCAACAGAATAGCGACTAAAAACCACCACATCACAGGAAGTTTCCCACCTATAAAAATGACCAAAGTTTCTTTAAGTAATTAAATCTTGTAAATCCACCCCACGCTTAAGCCCTCATGGAAACGAGATTAAAGTTTTGTATCAAGCTGACTATGATATATAAATGGAAGGAAATAATATTTCAAGTGAAGTTGCATTATGTTGTAGTTAGTACAAAGAAATGTATCTCAGGCATTGCTAAGTTACTACACCCCATTCGAAAGGCTTCCCAACAAATTTGGTAATAAATCAAACTTCTTAGAAAAGTAATAAAATTTAGGAACTTGAATTCAAGTTACTGCCCTATGAACTTTGGTCTGGCCTCTAAGCTTGATGCCTTCACTAATAAGCATGGCAACAAAAAACTTGTGCAAACTAGTCAACCTAAGAAGGACCAAACAATACCTCAGAACAAAGGCAATGTGGATAGCAGAATGAAAAGCAAAAGTCCTAAAAGGGTACACATATATCATTAGGAGACCATGAAAAAGAATGGTATGCATAATACCTTTTATCTTTGCCTCCATCTCCTTTTCAATGGTTTGATCACAAATAAATTCTCTAAAAAATGGATGAAGTGCATTCACAAGATGGGCATTACTCGACAATTGCTTTCTTTGACAGATTAGGGTACCTACATTGATGATTTGAAGAGAAAATTGTTTGCAAATAGATTCCCTACATACATTGATGATTTGAAGAGAAAAATGTTTGCAAATAAATCACCTACCAACAAAATAAAAATATATGTATATGTGTGCACATATGCATGTTTCAAATAGCCAACAGATTCTAAGTTCAGATGGGCGCTTGTTCAGCGGTATTTTTGTTATTTAATTACAGTTTCAAACTATAAGAGGCCCCACATCTTTACTAATTTAAATCAAAAAATTCATAATATAGTCAATGGAAAGGAGAAAAAAAAATATTTGCAATGTCCAGGAAGTATGAATAGCAGTTGTTAACAAGTCTGATCCATCTTTCAAGCTAGTCAGTAGGAGGTGGATTCATGAATAGGTTACTCCAATATCACCCTGTGGAGAAAAGAGAATTAATTGGCATTCTACTAAGTAGTTCTCCACAGGCATCCCCTCAGTAAACACTAAAATATCCGGTGACTAAGCAGCTGAACCAGTTAGACCATTGAGCTGGGCAAGATATCGCTATTGTGGATCAACCTCCACTTAATCTAGCTCTGTGCTTTACCAAATATCTGAGAGACGTAACCATGTAAAAGATAAAGTGGCATTGCCCTAGATTAAACCCTCCATCCCATACCATAACATTAATGCAGACATGAATATTATATGGTTATGTCGTCCATAAACTACAACATTACTTAGAATGAAGTACATCTACAAACTAGAATGACACAAACAAAATGAGTGCAGAAGGAAAATAACATCAAGAACTAATCTATCTAATCATTCAGAAACACAAAGCAGACTAGAATATTGTAACTTTCCATGTGTAACTTAGGCATTTGGTAAGGAGTTGTTATAAAGTATTCTTATTCCATGTGAACTTCTCAACCAAAGCACAGACGCGCACTAGTAAAAAATACAGAACATAAGCCACTAAAATGGATTCCTCTCTGCTATCAATCTACAAGTATGTTGTTTAGTTGAAATATGAGACGCCACCAAAAAGAAGCTTAGATACCCTAGAACAATATTCTTTAACGTTAAAATAAAATAAATAAATTTCAGTAGCCAAGAATAGTGAGAAACTCTCAAAGTTAAAATCAACAAACTATGACCATCTCTGAATACAAGGGCTACAATAGCGTTTCAGGCATCCCTTTCGACACCTAACAACCTTTCGATCACTTTTCATGCACTGATGGAACATCTGGCAATCATCATCTAAGTTATGCTTAGTAAAATGATGTCAAGTTATGGTCAGTAAATACAACTTACAACAGAAAGAATAAGTCCGGAGTAGAGTAAATCAACTCATGTCACGATCAAAATGCCTCCTTCTTTGGTCGACCTTCTTGGTTTTACCCTTATTACTTCTTACGCCCTTTGGATCTTCAAAGTAATCTTGTTCATCATCATTCTGCTTTTCGAAGAAACTTCCACTCTTTTCTTCTCTGGTAATTTTCTATTGTTTCTCCTACGTAAAGATGCAGTTTTAACACCTCCTGCAAGAGTTTCCAGTGATTTAGTTGAATGCTTCCTGTTAAATTACAAAAGTTACCATCTTGATCAAATTGGAACAACCTTTCTCCTCTGATTCATTGGCACTGTCATTCTTTTCCTCTTTCCTGCCCGAAAATCCCTCATTAAACAACAGATCTTCCTTCTTTACACCCTTACCCGCTATTTTTATTTGATCTTCTAAACAATCCTCATTTTCAACTTCGACACTATTATATTTTGTCATCCTCAATGATGTAACAACCTCATTCTCCTCGTAACTTTCTCCATTTCCCCCATTTTCTTCTCACATAAAGGAGATCTCTTCACATGCTTTACATCCTCCGGTTCTTCACTTAAATCATGCGTCTCACTCTCACCAGAATCACTCGTATCGCTGTCCCTTATTAGATTGCGTCTTGCCCCGTGTTTATTCTGCTGTTTCACTACGGATGACGACTCCTCTTCTTCTCCCTTTCTCACCCTCTTGACCACTGAAACTCTTTTCTCACGGTATAAATGTTCTATACATGGTTTAAGAAAATGCTTCTGGCACATGGATTTACCTTGGATCCTGTAGCCGTTGCACCTCCATTTCTTACCGTCTGACCTTCTGTAACGGAGATCTTCGGCCGCTTCAACCCCAGCTCCATAATCGTCTCGTCGTCCCACCACTCATCCTCTTCTTTACCCAGCCTCATTCCGACCTGTTGATCGTACTGGTTAAAGTTTGGGTTGTGTACGGTTTTGTTGAAAATGAGTTTTTAGAGGGAAAGCAAAGGGGGGGGGGAGAGGAAAGGATTTCATATTTTGTCTTGGTTTTTGTGTGTAGTACTATGTAGAGCATTAACACTGAGAAATACATTCTGGAAAGGAAGTTTCGGAATTGGGATCAACACAAGTTCCTTCTCAAATGAATGTTTTGGCATGACATGAATAGAATAAAAATAATTACAAAAAAATACATTTGATTTCACACCATAATAAAAAATAGTCCATGTTTGTAAATTTTACTTGATTTAGCCTATATTATACATATTTTAAAAGCACTAGTAAATTCAAAATATGTGTTCTTACAACCAGTATTTCTAAAAGTTGCGGAGTTAAATCTGTGTTCTAACAACCATTGCTTTCACTCTCTCTTCTTTTCACATCTTCTACGTATGCTTCGAGGAGTCGTCCGCAATTACTGCTTCTCCCCCTATGTCATCTGGTTGTAATGTAAGAAAATTGACGATTAGAAATTCATCATTAAAGGCCATTTAAAGTTTTGCTTTCGAAAACATGATTTTTTGAGTTTTTTAATTGTTTGGATTGCATTACTAGAAAATGGACATATGGCAACAGTTTTAGCAACGGTTCACAAACCGTTTCCATAAAGAGGATATAATAACCGTTACAATAGCATTTGGGTGATATCACGGCACTTTAACTATCAAACCGTTCCAATTGTAGCGGGACCGTTGCCATAGAATATTTTTCCGCAACAGTCTGTACCCCATTCCAATAGACAGGTTTACGGGAACGGTTTTGGAAATCTTTTTTTATGGGAACGACTTTTCATTCCCGCTTCATTCCCCCTCCCCCCCAGAAATTTGGTAAACCCGCCAAATGAACCTTTTTTTTAAAAAATTTTTTGATTAATTTTAATAATGTAAAAGTTAAAACATTTCCCCCTTTTTCCAGCAAACCCACCCACCGGTTTTCATTAGATACATCCTATGAACGACCCATCTCCTTCTTTTTTCCTCTCAAGATTCATTCCTCAAAATCCTCTCTTTCACTCCTAAAATCCAAATCCAGAAATAGATTCATCTCAAAATCCTCTCTTTCCCTAAGATCTTTCTACTTCTAATCTATTTCATCTCCTTATAGATTCATCACAAGGATAGTTTCTAACCTTCCCTAAATCCCCAAATTCCAAAATCAATTTTATGCTCGAATCGGAGAAGCTGTCCAAACAAATGTGTAAGATCTTCAGATAAACCACACTCCAAAAACCAAACTCAACGAACAGAGCAATTTGATGAACCAGAGATCAAGAAGAAGAAAATACAAAGACAACAGAGAAGAACAAAGATAGGTTTTCATGAAAAGCGCGATTCTTGATTGTAGAGGTTCTTTAAAAAGGGCGATTGTTGGTGCATGTCTTCTGATTAGTCTGAGAGGTATGTTAATCTCATTCCTTTTCTTCGCTTAGGTGTTGTTGGAATTATGCTTTCAATATTGGTTTATTTCTTGTGCTTTTTGATTTCAATATTGTTTCTTAATATTTGATTAGTTTAGTTAGATGGAATTTTATTTCTTGCTCCTTTTCTCTGTTACATTAGTCTTCTTTTCTATATGTATATGTAATTCGAGCCAAAAGTAGCTATGATTCACACTTCTGGGTTTTAAGATGAAGTTAGGTCTCTCTTTTGTCTGTTGAAATGTGCAATAAGTGAAATCATGTGGTTCATTATTTCCTGATTTTGGTTTTCACCCTTAATGTTTAAGGGTATAGTAGTTTTTTTTTGGGTTGTACTCCTAATAGCTGTAAAACCTAGAGAAGTAGGGTTTGCAAAATAGATAAATAAATAAATAAATAAAAACCAATGGATATATCAATTGTTGGTATAATTATTTTTCCTTTAATTGTTCCTATTTCTTTTCACCTGGGCAATAAGTTCTCTTGTCTGAATTTGAGTAAACTTGTCTGAATTTGATTTACTCAGTATTTAGATTATGAATTCTAATGCTTCTGTTTCCTTATTTGGTAATTGTTGTATTTACTCGTTTTTAAGAATGGGAAGATAGTAAGTAAAACATTTTTTTCATCTTTCTTTTTTGTGTTCCTAGAATTATGCTGGTGGAGATTCTGGAATTTATGGTCGTCATTTCAGTTCAAAGTTTATGTCAGATCACTTTTAGCAAGGTTATGACTTAGTCTTAAGTCCCAATACTTTATTGTACTTTTCTTTTTTGTCATCAGTAGACATTGCGTGCAACTTTACTCTACATAGTTCACTATTTTCTGGCTTCTTTGCCATGTCCATTATCTTCAGTGCTTCGGGTACAAAAGGGAAGCAACTGCTTCTATCGACAAGTCTCAATGGCCCATTTATACATATCCTCCAAAGTGTACTTGAATTGAAACCCCATATCCGTCACCTTTTTTGATGAAAAATACACCACGGGCAAGTCCTTATCAACGCCTTTAAACATGTTATTTACCTAAGATTGAGTTACCAAGCCATCACTCAGTGAAGGGGCCAAGTATACTTGGGCATACAGAGGAATAGAGATCTTACTCAGTAGGGACGTAGTACTCTGGCCATTTCTCTCGGACCATCTTTGCCACATCATAGATGATAGCATGATGGGATGCGCAGATGAATCTTCCCTCTGCCTTTGGGGGTTCATATAGGAAAATATGAGCGTCATAAAGATCATCCAAGTGCACATATTGACCTTGTTTAATGATGCAATAGTGAGCTTCATTCCCTGCATCCTTAATCTGATTTAACCCATGATTGTAAAAAACTATTTCTTACAATGATTATTATGGTGTTTACTTAAAAGAGGAAGTATTCATCTTCTGTACATTGTTATAAGATATAAAGACTACACCATACCAGTAATTAGTGAGAGTGCAGTGATTAAGCTAGATGGGAATGTAGGCATGAGGAATGGACGTAATAATTGCCAATCAGTTTTGCCATGTTCTAAAGTAGATGTGCGCCTTCTTTTATGAGAAAGAGAGAATTCGTCATTTGCTTTTATTAATATATGAGTGCTAGCAACAAGAATTAAATAATGCTTATTGAGAGCTACCACGTATAATGCTAGCAGTCTAGATAAATGTTTCATGAGATATTATTGATTTGGTCACTAGTCGTGTAACAACCTGATCATTCGTTTTTCATTCTAGAACTCCGTACCCCTGAATAAGACTTCTTGTACTTGCTTTTATTGATTTATGACTTGCGGGGATAGTTGGTTCGAGAATTTGGGTGAGTTTGGAACACTTAGTTCCTTAAGGGTGACCTCAAAAGGCCAAGTTTGACTTCGGTCAACATTTTTAGTAAACGACTTTGGAATCGGGATGTGAAGGTCCCAATAGATTCGTATGATGATTACGGACTCGGGCGTATGTTCAGAACGGGTTTTGTTTGACCCGGGGGAATTTCAGCGCCAAATAGTGAAATATGATTCTTGGAGTTCAAAAATTGAGATTTGTAATGTGTTTTGGTGTTATCGAGGTCCGAACGGAATTCTGAGTCTGGAAATAGTTACGTAGTGTCATTTATGACTTGCTTGCAAAATTTGGTGTCATTTCGAGTAGTATAAGTGCGTTTCGACGTATTGGAAGTGAATCCATTAACTTAAAGTTCTTAAGTTAAGTTTAGTTGGTTTTGGGGCGTTCCGTAGGTTCGAGCGAGTCCGTTTTATGATTTAGGACTTGTTGGAATGTTTTAACGGGGCCTCGAGGGCCCAAGATTCTTTTCGGACGTCGCACGGGGCGAGTCCCAGCTCAAAAGAGCTGCTGGTGCACCAGATCTGGTGCGACCGCACCCCGCAGGTATGGTCGAAGCCTCGCAGGTGCGTCCATCAAGGGGGTGCCCAGGATCCTTAGGTGATGACCCTTCGCAGAAGTGGAGCCGCAGGTGCGGGAATTCTTCCACAGGTGTGATCCAGGCCTGCCCCTCCTCTTTCTGCAGATGCAGACACTAGTCTGCATGTGCGGAATGACTGAAGGCAGTGAGGTTGTTTTAAATCGGGACTTAGGATCATTTGAGAGAATTTATCACACTTTGGGCGATTTAGGAGCTCCCAAAAATAGAGATTTTGACTTAGCGCCTTGAGGTAATGTATTTCCTACTTAATGTGAGTTTATTACTTAGTTTTTGGGTAGATTAACACATAAAGATTAGTGAAAATTATGGGTTTAGGGTGAAACCTAGGGTTTTGAGTAAAATGAGATTTAACCACGAAATTAGCTATGGAATCTAGTAAAAATCATACATTACTAATCATTAAGTCATGGGTAACAAGTTTCTTTAAAAATTTCCGAAATCCGAGCATGTGGGCCCCAGGGTGAATTTTAAGAACCTCACTAATTAGCTTGGGTAATCACTTAAATGGTAGAATTATGAACTTTCGAGCATAGATTGACTAGCTTATGTAATCTTTGGCTAGTTTTGAGTTGTTGGGCGTCAAATTTGGAGGTTTGAGCGCATTCTTGAATTGGGAAGTACGCTTGATAAGGAGTAAGTCTCCTTTCTAACCTTGTAAGAGGTAAATGTCCCCATAGATGAATTAATGTATTATGTGCTACTATTTCTGGGGGCTACGTACGCACGAGGTGACGCGGGTCCGTGCGTAGCTACTATTGAACTTGAGTCCGGGTAGTCTAGGACCCGAAAGCATGCTATACTTGGATTATTTGTAACCTTATCGATACTTTAAATTGCTTAAGTCACATCAAGTTGGTAGGTGAATTTCTAAATAAGTGAGACTCCATTTTCTTTTATGAATCGTGATAAGGGGGATTTGACTTTTCTTCAAATAAGTGTTATTGATAAATTATGGATTGACTGTTTGAACGTGTGTATCAATGAGTACCCGCGTCGCATGTATGATTCACGAGCGGGGTAACTCTATTATTTATAAATATACCACGTCACACGTATGATTCGCGAGCGGGGTAATAGATGCATCTATGGTCCGCACCGTTCGACCCTCTAATAGTGCACATTTATTTTTCTGTTGGATCGGGTTGTACATCCTCGACAAACTATGCGCATGTTAATTTCTTGGTACTTCCTTGTGGTTGATAAAACATTAAAAAGGGCCTAAAAGAATAAATGAGTAATCAGTTTGATAGGAGTTGACACATAAATGTACCCGTGGATAGATTGTTATTCTTGTTCTTACTGATGCTCATATTTGATATTCATGCTTAGCCTTATATTTAAATAAATTATTTTGGCCCTATTAAGTGTCAAGTCGACCTCCCGTTACTACTTCTTCGAGATTAGACTAGATACTTACTAGGTACATAATTTTTATGTACTCATGCTACGCTTCTGTACTTAATTGTACAAGTTATGAAGCTTGTACATCTGGTTATCATTCCGGAGCACATTCCTGACTTTACGAGATTGGAGATTCCACGGTGAGCTGCTTCTCTTGATGCCGTTCAGTCGCACGTTGGAGTCTTCCCCCTTTTTTTTGCCATTCTCTCTATATCCTCTCAGATGGTAGGATAGGTGTATTCTTTTTTATTTCCTTCTACTAGATGCCTGTATATTTGTGACATCGGTTCCTGGCGCACACATTGATAGACTAAACTTTTGGAAATATAATTATTTAAATTAAATCTCTTTATCATTTCAAGCAAGTTTGCTTCGATATTTACCATTTTCCCATGCCGGTGACAAAATTTTTAGTATTGTTAATAAAGTTTTATAAAAATTAAATGGGATTCACTAGACTAGTAAGGTTGGCTTTCCTAACACCAGCGTTGGGCGCCATCGCGACCTAGAGTAGGATTTGGGTCGTGACAACTTGGTATCAGAGCTCTAGGTTCACGTAGGTTTCACAAGTAACGAGCAAATCCAATAGTCTTGAGGATCGGTACAGATACGTTTGTATTTATCTTCGGGAGACTGTAGGGTGTTAGGAAATCTCTCTTTATTCATTTTATGTCGTGCAGTTGTTAGTATATTAAATCTTACTCTTCTATTCTCTCACAGATATGGTAAGGACGTGCACGACTGACGTTCCGGACCCGGGAGGATCCGCTCCCCTCGTTTCTAGGGGCCGAGGCTGAGGCCGGGGGAGGGCATCGACCCGAGGTAGGGGACGAGGGCATCCTAGAGCTGCCCCAGTTGCACCGACAGCAGAGGACCCTAATATTGGGTAGCATGGCGAGGTGCCCGTAGCAGATCCTGCCTTGGTGGATTTCATGACAGTGCTGGTCTTTCAGAAGGTCATGGGCCGTATGATGCGGTTCATGGACACTATGACTTAGGCTGGTTTATTTTCAGCAGACCCGACCACATCTCAGGCGGGAGGGGAAGCACAGACCCGTACTACCCAAGCCCCCGGACATGCAACTACGGTTTATCAGACTACGGTTACTCTACCTACGGACGGGGCCCAACCAGTGACAGTAGTAGCACCTGAGCCTCGATAGGCTGCGGACGGCGATCCGCCAAAGTTATTGGACATATGGACTAGACCTTTTCACCCTCCTGTCTTCGGGGGCGAGCGTCATGAGGATGCTCAGAATTTATTGATAGGTGCAGGGACAGACTGCACAACATGAGGATACTAGAGTTTCATGGGGCTGACTTCCCCACTTTCCAGCTAGAAGGCAGGGCCCGTAGATGGGGGCAATCTTATGTTCTTTGTAAGCCAGCGGATTCTCCTCCCATAACCTGGGGGCATTTCACTCAGTTATTCATGCACAGGTATATCTCACCCTCTGAGAGGGAAGAGCTGCGGTACCAGTTTGAGTAGCTTGATCAGGGTCAGATGTCAGTGACCGACTACGAGGCGAGGTTTTCTAAGTTGACTCGTCACGCACTCATGATACTTCCCACCGATGTAGAGAGAGTGCGGAGGTTTGTAGCAGGGCTGCACTCTGGTATTAGGGCCAACATGGCCTGAGGTGGAGATGGGGACTTCTTATAAGCTAGTGGTGGAGATCGCTCGCAGTATTGAGGGTTATCGTCTTAGGGGTAAAGAGCAGGGGCAACAGGATAAGAGAGCTCGATTTTCTAAGTATTTCCTAGGTGCTCCAATTAGGGGCATAGGTCAGCTTGGGAGGGGCAAGCCAGTAGGCCCCCATATTTAGCAACCCCACCACCTACTCGAGGCGCTCCTGTGAGGCTTTATTTCAGTGCTGTGCCGGAGAGTTCTTATCGTCCGCCAGCTATTCAGTGTTCCTCCAGCGAGTATTCTGGTCATCAAGGTTCTTCCAGCGCTTATTTTAGTGCCATGCCAGAGAGTTCATACCGTCCCTCATCCATTCAGGGTCCTTCGGTGGTGCCAAGAGGTTGTTATGAGTGTGGAGATCCAGGCCATATAAAGAGGAATTGTCCCATACTTTGAGGTAAGGCGGTGCAGAGCCATCAGCCTATGATTTCAGCACCAGCTGTCCGTCCATCCTTAGGTGGAGGACAGGTGGGTAGAGGTCGTCCTAGGAGTGGAGGCCAGATAGGGGGAGCTCAGCCAATTATTATTCAGTCGGGTGGGGACTAGCCTGCCGGCGCTCCAGCCAGATTCTATGCTTTTCCGGTCAGACCAGTTGCATTGGCCTCAGACGCCGTTATCACATGTATTATCTCCATCTGTGGTAGGGAGGCTTCAGTATTATTTGATCCAGGGTCTACCTATTCATATGTATCATCTCTGTTTGCTCATTTCTTGGGTGTTCTTCGTGAGTCTTTGGGCACTCCTGTTTATGTGTCCACTCTTGTGGGTGATTCTGTGGTTGTGAACCAGAACTATCTGTCTTGTGTGGTCGTATTCTATGGGTTTGAGACTAGAGCGGACCTCTTGCTACTTGATATGACCGACTTTGAGGTCATCCTGGGCATGGACTAGTTATCTTCTTATCATGCTATCTTGGATTGCAATGCCAAGACTATTACATTAGCCATGCCTGAGTCGCCGTGATTGGAGTGGAGAGGTTCCTCAGTTACTATAACTAGTCGAGTTATTTCTTTTCTGAAGGCTCAACATATGGTCGAGAAGGGTTGTTTGGCTTATCTCGCTTATGTGCAGGACACCACCGCAGAGTCTCCGACGATTGATTCAGTGCCAGTAATTTGTGATTTCACCGATGTGTTTCCTTCTGACCTCCCAGGCATGCCGCCGAGTGCGAGGCGAGCTTTTAGAAGCTCAAGGCAGCATTGACCACAACACCAGTTCTAGTATTGCCTTCTAGTTTAGAGATTTATATGGTTTATTATGACGCTTCACGCGTTGTCTTAGGATGTGTATTGATGCAGGAGGGACGAGTTATTGCATATGCTTCCCATCAGTCAAATATCCATGAGAAGAACTACCTCGTGCACAATTTGGAGTTGGCAGCGATTGTTCATGCTGTTAAGATTTGGAGGCACTACTTGTATGGAGTGTCTTGTGAGGTTTATACCGACCACCGCAACTTGCATAACCTGTTCAAGCAAAGGGAACTTAATTTGAGACAATGTAGGTGGCTTGAGTTACTGAAGGACTATGGCATCACCATTCTTTATCACCTCAACCATGTGAATGTGGTTGCAGACGCCTTAAGCAGTAAGGCAGAGAGTATGGGTAGCTTGGCATTCATTTCAGCAGAGTAGAGGCCACTAGCTCTAGGCATCCAGTCCTTGGCTAACAGACTTGTGAGTCTGGACATTTCAGAGCCCAGCCGAGTTCTTGCATGTATTGTTGCTCAGTCTTCTTTATTGGGGCAGATCAGGGCTTGGCAGTTCGATGATCCGCACTTGGCAGTTCTCAGAGAGACGGTACTACAGGGTGGTACCAAGGAGGTTTCCATTTGCGAGGATGGTGTCCTGCAACTTCAGGGTCTCCTATGTATTCCTAATGTTGATGTCCTGAGGGAGAGGATTCTAGAGGAGGCACACAGTTCACGGTATTCTATTCATCCAGGTGCCACAAAGATGTATCGTGACCTGAGGCAGCACTACTGGTGGCAGCGGATGAAGAAAGACATAGTGGAGTATGTGGCTAGATGTCTAAACTGCCAACAAGTTAAGTATGAGCACCAGAGGCCAGGAGGCCTACTCCAGCAAATGCCTATACCTGAGTGGAAATGATAGCGCATCACTATGGACTTTGTAGTCGGGTTGTCGCGGACCTTGCGGAAGTTTGATGCGGTTTGGGTTATTGTAGACAGGTTGACCAAGTCAACACACTTTGTTCCAGTGGCCACTACTTATACTTCGGAAAGGTTATCTCACATCTACATTCGGGAGATAGTCCGGTTGCACGTTGTGCCTCTATCCATCATATCAAATAGAGGTCCTCAGTTCACCTCGCATTTCTGGAGAGCCGTGCAGAGTGAGTTGGGCACCCGTGTAGAGCTCAGCACAACATTTCATCCACAGACCAACGGGCAATCGGAGCAGACAGTCCAGATAATGGAGGACATGCTCAGGGCATGTGTGATTGACTTTGGAGGGCAATGAGACCAGTTCTTGCCCTTGGCCGAGTTTGCATACAACAAAAGCTATCAGTCCAGCATTGAGATGGACCCATTTGAGGCTCTATATGGTCGGCGATGCCGTTCTCCCATCGGCTGGTTTGAGCCTGACGAAGCTAAGCTATATGTCACTGATTTGGTAGAGGATGCCTTGGAGAAGGTGAAGCTGATACAGGAGAGGCTTCGCACAGCTCAGTCTAGATAGAAGAGTTACGCGGATCATAAGGCGCGTGATGTATCATTCATGGTCGGTGAGAAGGTTCTCTTGAATGTCTCACTGATGATGGGTATTATGAGGTTCTGGAAGAAGAGCAAGTTGAGCCCAAGGTTTATAGGCCCATTCGAGGTGTTGGGGCGAGTTAAGGAGGTTGCTTATGAACTTGTTTTACCTCCCAGCTTATCTAGTGTTCATACAGTTTTTCATGTATCTATGCTCCGGATGTACCACACAGACTTATCCCATGTGTTAGACTTTAGTACCATCCAGCCAGACCAGAGGCTGGGCTACGAGGAGGAGCCCATTTTTATTATTGATAGGCAGGAGCGCCAGTTGAGGTCTAAAAGGGTTTCCGTCGTGAGAGTCCAGTGGAGGGGCCAACCACTCAAGGAGGCGAATTGGGAGTCCGAGGAGGACATGCGGAGCAGATATCCTCACTTATTTAGCACTCCAGGTATGATCCTAGATCCGTTCGAGGACGAACGTTTGTTTAAGAGGTGGAGAATGTAATGACCCGACCAGTCGTTTTGCTTTCTAGAACCCTGTGCCCCTGAATAAGACTTCTTGTACTTTCTTTTATTGATTTATGACTTGCGGGGATGGTTGGTTCGGAGATTTGGGTGAGTTTGGGTTGGAATTGGAACACTTAATTCCTTAAGGGTGGCCTTAAAAGGCCAAGTTCAACTTCGGTCAACGTTTTTAGTAAACGACCTTGAAATCGGGATGTGAAGGTCCCAATAGGTTCGTATGATGATTTCGAACTCAGGAGTATGTTCACAACGGGTTTTGGATGACCCGGAGGTGTTTTGGTGCAAAATAGTGAAATATGATTCTTGAAGTTCAAAAATTGAGGTTTGGAACGTGTTAAGGTGTTATCGAGGTCCGAACGGAATTCCGAGAGTGGGAATAGATTCGTAGTGTCATTTATGACTTGCTCGCAAAATTTGGTGTCATTCCGAGTAGTATAAATGCGTTTTGGCGTATTTGAAGTGAATCCAAGAACTTAAAGTTCTTAAGTTGAGTTTAGTTGGTTTTGGGGTACGATTCTTAGATTTAATGTTGTTTCGGGCGTTCCGTAGGTTCGAGCGAGTCCGTTATGATTTAGGACTTGTTGGTATGTTTGAACGGGGCCTCGAGGGCCCCGAATACCTTTTGAACGTCGTGCGAGGCGAGTCCCAGCTCAAAAGAGCTGCTGATGCACCAGATCCGGTGCGACCGCACCTGCAACTGGACAGCCGCATGTGCGGTCGAAGCCTCGCAGGTGCGGCCATCAAGAGGGAGCCCAGGATCCGCTGGTGCATACCGTTCTTCGCAAAAGCGGAGCTGCAAGTGCGGGAATTCTTCTGTAGGTGCGGAATGACTGAAGGCAGTGAGGTTGTTTTAAATCGTGACTTAGGCTCATTTGGGAGCATTTATCACACTTTGGGCAATTTAGGAGCTCCCAAAAATAGAGAATTCGACTTAGCACCTTGAGGTAATGTATTTCCTACTTAATGTGAGTTTATTACTTAGTTTTTGGGTGGATTAACACACAAAGATTAGTGAAAATTATGGATCTAGGATGAAACCTAGGGTTTTGAGTAAAATGGGACTTAATCACGAAATTAGCTATGGAATCTAGTAAAAATCATATATTACTAATCCTTAGTTCATGGGTAACAACTTTCTTTAAGAATTTTCGAAATTCGAGCATGTGGGCCCGGAGTGAATTTTGAGAACCTTACAAATTAGCTTGGCTAATCACTTAAATGGTAGAATTATGAACTTTCGAGTATAGCTTGACTAGTTTATGTAATGTTTGGCTAGTTTCGAGTTGTTGGGCGTCAAATTTGGAGGTTTGAGCGCAATCTTGAATTGGGAAGTAGGCTTGATACGAGGTAAGTCTCCTTTCTAACTTTGTAAGGGGGAAATATACCTATTGGTGAATTAATGTATTATGTGCTACTATTTTGTGGGGGGCTACGTATGCACGAGGTGACGAGGGTCTAAGCGTAGCTACTATTGAACTTGAGTCCGGGTAGTCTAGGACCTGAAAGCATGCTATACTGGATTATTTATAACTTTATCGATACTTTAAATTGCTTAAAGAACATCAAGTTGGTAGGTGAATTTCTAAATAAGTGAGACTCTGTTTTCTTTTATGAACCGTGATAAGAGGATTTGACTTTTCTTCAGATAAGTGTTACTGATAAAATATGGATTGACTGTTTCAACGTGTGTATCTATGTGTACCTGCGTCACATGTATGATTCGCGAGCGGGGTAACTCTATTATTTATAAATATACTGCGTCGCATGTATGATTCGCCAGCGGGGTAATATATGCATTTATGCTTCGCGTCGTTCGATCCTTCGACATTGCACATTTATTTTTTTGCTAGATCGGGCCGTACATCCTCGGCATACTATGCGCATGTTAACTGCTTGGTACTTCCTTGTGGTTGCTAACACGTTAAAAAGGGCCTATAAGAATAAATGAGTAATCGGTTTGATAGGAGTTGACACATAAATGTACCGGTGGATAGATTCTTATTCTTGTCCTTATTGATGCTCATCTTTGATATTCATGCTTAGCCTTATATTTAAATAAATTGTTTTGGTCCTAGTAAGTATCAAGTCGACCTCTCGTCACAACTTCTTCGAGATTAGACTGGATACTGGGTTCATAATGTTTATGTACTCATGCTACGCTTCTGTACTTAATTGTACAGGTTCTGAGGCAGGTGCATCTGGTTATCATTCCGTAGCACGTTCCTGACTCTACGAGATCGGAGATTCAACGGTGAGCTGCTTCTTTTGATGCCGTTCAGCCGCATGTTGGAGTCTTCCCTTTTTTTTGTCATTCTATCTACATCCTCTCAGACAGTAGGATAGGCATATTCTTTTTGATTTCCTTCTACTAGATGACCGTATATTTGTGATACCGGTTCCTGCCACACATTGGCAGACTACCCTTTTGGAAATGTAACTATTTCAATTAAATTTCTTTATCATTTCAAGCAAGTTTGCTTCGATATCTACCATTTTCCCATGCTGGTGACAAAAATTTGAGTATTGTTAATAAAGTTCTATATAAATTAAATGGGACTCACTAGACTAATAAGGTTGGGTTTTCTAATACCGGCGTTGGGCGCCATCGCGACCTAGAATAGGATTTGGGTCGTGATAAGTCTTTTCCTTGTCTTATTTAATTGAATCTTTGTGAAGCTAAGTCAAAGTTATATTAAGCTTGAACTTCTTAATGGAACCATTCTTATGTTTCTGCAAATCAATGACTAATATGAAGTTGTGATTTCCCGTTTTATTTGACTAGATAAAGTAGTAGTGATACATACATTTCTTAATTCCTTTACATGTCGTTCTTTTAAGAACATTGTGTTCTAACATTTATTTAGGAGCATTGATTTTTCTTGTTACTGTTACTTAGAAAATGTGCCATGTGAACACCTTTTGTGGTTTATTTTGAACTTTCATTGACACTAAAAACAAATCTCTTCTCTAATGATTTTATAATTCTTTCTCAATGCAAAAATTGCTTTACTATTTGTAACTCTTTGACTTCATTCCCTTTAAGTTTTGGTCAATATCAAATTAGTATGTATCTTGGTTTATTGAGTTGATTTTGTTGATTACTTTTTTCGTATAGGATTTTCATAAATAATGCAGATAAAAGTTGGATGCATCTCCTAAAATGGACGAATGAGTATATATGTGGAGTGAATGATTTCTTTGATAAGGAATTCGAACGTGCTTCTCAAGAAAATTAAATATTATGCCCTTGCAAAAAGTGCATTAATCGCTATTGGCACTATATAAATGTGGTGGAGGATCACTTGGTCGTTAATGGCTTTGTTGATGATTACACCAAATGAGTTTTCCATGGTGAAAGATTTTCCTCTGTAATTACACCTGATCAAAGCAATAATGATGAAGATTCTAACATGCGTGATGATATTGATGGATTACTTCATGATACATTCAGAAATGTAGAAAGTGAACCGGTACAAGAAGAAGGGAAGAGAGAGGCTCTATCTGAAGATGCTAAGAGGTTTTTAAATTTTTTAGAGGAAATGAAACAAGAATTATATCTAGAGTGTGAAAACTTCAGTAAACTAAGTTTCAACATCCGGTTGTACTTGCTTAAATCTTTGCATGGGTTGAGTAATGTAGCCTTTTTAGAGAGTTGTTAAAAAAGGCATTTCCCTTAGCGAAGATGCCAGAGTCTTTCAACAAGGCTAAAAATATGATAAAAGATTTGGGTCTTTATTATGAAAAAATACATGCATGCCCTAATGATGCATGCTATTTTGGAATGATAATGCCAAGGCCGATAATTGCTCTGTTTGTGGGTCTTCTAGATGAAAAAGTTCTAATCGTGCCTTGACTAATACAAGTTCTAAAGATCCTACAAAGGGTTTAAGGTACTTTCCCTTGAAGCCTAGGCTTCAGAGGATATTCATATGTCATGAAACAGCTATTGCAATGAGATGACATTCTAATGAACAACCTAATGATGGGAATACGAGGAATCCTGCTGATGGGGAAGCTTGGAAGGATTTTGATTCTCTACATCATGACTTCTCCAAATATCCATGTAATGTTAGGTTGGGTCTTTCAAGTGATAGTTTCAACCCATTTCGAACCATGATCATTTCTCATAGCACGTTGCCTGCCATGTTAATGAACTGCAATTTATCACTATGGATTTGCATGAAGCCAGAATATATCATGTTATCAATGATCATTCCAGATCCTTCATCTTCGGGAAAAGATATAGATGTGTACTTACAACCACTTATTGTAGAATTGAAAGAACTATGGGAAACTGGGATAGAAACATATGAATGCTGAGACAAAGCAAACATTTCAAATGTGTGCAGCCTTGTTGTGGACAGTTAGTTATTTTCCAGCATTAGCAATGCTTTCAGGATGGAGCACCAAGGGGAGGTTCGCATGCCCCACTTGTAATTATGACACATGCTCTCTATATCTCAAACACAGTCATAAAATGTGTTACATAGGCCATCGAAGGTTTTTGCCTCATGATCATCCTTTGCGGAAAGATAAGAAGTCATTTGATGGTAATGAGAAATATATACGTGCACCTACTCCTTTGTCGGGTGTAAAACTGTTTCAATAGCTGCTTGAATTCAACAATGTCTTTGGAAAGGGAAAAAAGAAAAGACCTCGGGATAACAAGGGTCCATGGAAGATTTGAGTTAAATTTCATAAAAGACGTAAGGAAGAAGACGAAATCAGTTTTTTGTATAATTATGTATAATATTGTATAATAGTATATGAGTGTGTAAACACATCTTATACAGTATGATACATGTTTATACACCTTTATACACGTGTTTGTAGACGAACTTCTTTCACGATTTTCAGTTACAATTTTTGTTCAAAATCCGTCCAAATCTCCATTAAATGACTTCAAATTTTATATACAACCTCCTTGTACTATTTCTAATAAGTCTAAACAACACTCACTCTAAATTTCTCACAAAATCAAATTCGGAATATAAATCCACATATTTAAACTTGTTAAAAATCTAATTTTTACCACCCAAATGGGTTTGGTTTGTTGAACTAATATTTGAGTCACAGTTACTGATTCGAAAAATAACTTAAAAGCTCGAGCAATTTTTTTTTAAAATTAAATATTAATTTTCAAGAACCTATTGGAGTTGAATGTTGAGTATTAGCCTATTATTTTTGGGCTAGTTAGTTATAAATTAAAATATGGGCTATAGAATTGAAAAGTAGGGAACCCAGTTCTTCTTATGTGAAATTTTTCCTTGAATTAATCTAATTTTGTCATAATAATTTACTTTTGCAATAAAATTTATTCTTTTCAAATATGTTGGAAACAATTGCTATGTAGTATTTTTTAAACAATCGAACAATTTGCATTTTTATCATGAGAAAAAAAGATGTCTTTTGTAAGTTAGTCGACCATATTTTTGTCTTTTTAGAATGAATTTCCAAAAACACGCGCAACGCGCGTACTTTAATACTAATTTATCTATCTATCTATACTAGTATAAAAACATGAAGCCCTAAACTAAAAAGTAAAAAAACTAAATTACCCTTTTAAATAACCTAAAATTTGAGACAAACACAAAAGAAGAAAAGAAAAAACAAATTGCAGCAGCTACCATTGACAATCACACCTTTCCGCATCCGGAGACTGGAGTTGCCACCGATTACTATCAGTCTCTTTCAAAATTACATGTCGTTCTTTTCCATCCAATTTTTCTCAATTGAGAGGAAGCCGCAACAAAAGGAATGGAGGTGTAAAAAGGTTAGAGGAGACAGATCAATCCCTTTAATAACAAAATTATTCCTTCAACCTTACAATAAGTTAACTATAAAGTTTCTCATGAGATCTCAAGTCTGCATAGAATTTTCAAATAACTTATTATGTAAATATTGCATTTAGTTAACGTCGTATACTAATACTATATTAAAAACACAAAGGCCCTTGGTTAAATGTCGTTCACCTTTTTACCCTTTTAAAATTGTAACGACCCGACCGGTCGTTTTGAGTTCTAGCTCGTCATTCAGCGGTTTGAGGTCGTGAGCAGCTTCGTTTCAGGTATTATGACTCGTGGGCGTGGTCGGAATTGAATTTCAGGAAGTTTAGAGTTGGTTTGGAAAGAAAATTCTCATTTCAAAAGCCTTAAGTTGAAGAAATAGACTAAGATTGGTTTGTATGATGATCTCGGACTTGGGCGTATGTCTGGATCGGGTTTTGGATAACTCGGGAGCGTTTCGATGCATATTGTGGAAGTCAGCATTTTTGAAGAAATTTCCTAAATTTGCCTTGAAGCGCATTTCAGTGATGTTGATGTCCGTTTGGGATTCCGAGTCTGGGAATAGCTCTGTATGGTGATTATGGAGTTGTGAGCGCGATCGAAAGTAAATTTGGATGTCCGTAGATCATTTTGAAGTCATTTGGTTAAAGATAGAAATTTGAAGGTTTTTGAGAAATCTGACCGAAAGTGAAAATTTTGATATCGAGGTCGGAATGCGATTTTGGAAGTTGGAGCAGGTCCGTAATGTCGAATATGACTTGTATGCAAAATTTGGGGTCAATCGAACGTGATTTGATAGCTTTCGGCATCGGATGTAGAACTTGAAAATTTCTAAGTTCATAAAGTTTGAATTTTGGTGCAATTCGTGATTTCGGCGTTGTTTGATGTGATTTGAAGCCTCGAACAAATTCGTGGGATGTTATGGGACTGAGTCGTGTGATTGGACTGGGTCTCGGGGGCCTCAGTTGTGTTTCGGGATGGTTTCGGACCATTTGCCCCTACATGTTGCTGCTGTTTGCTGGTGTCACTAGTAAGCTATGCGATCGCGAAGAAGAAACTTGAGGGGCTTGAATTTTCAGTACGAAAAATTAAGGCCGTAGGGAATTGCCCTGTGCGACCGCAGGGGTTGGCCTGTGCGAACGCACGAGGGTATGTGCGAACGAGCAGTAGAAGAAATAGGGGGGCTACAACTTTGGCCTGTGCGAATGCAGGTGCTGGGCTGCAATCGCACTGAGTGAATTTGTGAGGCAACATAGTTGGCCTATGCAATCGCAGAGCATGTGCTGCGATTGCATAGGAGGGTCACCTGGGTAGTGTGTTATTTTAAAGGGATTTTGTCCATTTCATCCGTTTGTTTCATTGATGTGGGCGATTTTGAGGAGCTTCACTAAGTAAGTAATTTCTTCATGTTTTTAAGATTTATTAAAGGATTATACATGAATTGGTAGAAAAAAATGAGATTTTGGAGGAAAGACCTAAAAATTTATATTTTGGATTTCTACCACGAATTGAGCATGAATATTTGAGTAAATTGTATATTTGAGTTAGTAACGCTATGTTTAGGGCATATCTTCGAGAAATTTTGGATTCCGGGCACGTGGGCCCGAGGACATTTGGTCATTTCACTGAGCGGAGTTGGAAAATTATATATTTTGGAATTGTTGCAAAAATTAGAGTATATTTTCTTTGGTTTGTCGTTGTTTGGATAGTTTCGGAGCATTGTGCGACGTTTGGAGTCATCGGAAGGGCTTGGAGGACGGTTATGGAATTTCGGAGCGAGGTAAGTCTCCTTTCTAATTTGTGAGCGGGAATTGTCCCCCTAGGTGAATTAATTAAGTATATGCTATTATCTTCGGGGGCTACATACGTACGAGGTGACCGGAGTCCGTACGTAGCTACTATTATGCCATGTCTGGGTAGTCTAGGACCCACTAGCATGCCTTACGTGTTGTACCTGTGATCCTGCATGTAATATTAAACTGCTAATATAATCGAAATCATAACTAAATATCTAAAGAAGACTAGAGTTCATATTCTTAATCATCTAGAAAGAGAATTTATTTCCCTTGTGGATAAATGTATACCTGATGAGGTTATATTATTGAATATTATTAAACTTGGCAAATGCGTTTCAAAACAAAGATTTAAATGTCATTTCTTGTGTTCCTTTAAGAAGAATTTTACCACTTTCTTGATAAAGATGTGGACTTATTGTGTGAATATGTGTATCTACAGGTGCCTGAGTCGCATGTATGATTTGCGAGCAGGATAACCTTGTTTTTATGTATAACCGCGTCGCATGATCAATTCGCGAGTGGGGCAGATAGATGCATCTATGGTTCGAGCCGTTTGACGCTCGGCGGTGCACAATTTATTATTGTTGGCCCGCACCGTTCGACCCTCGGCATTGCTTGCGCATGATATTTAATGCGTAGTTGCTATGATTTTTGCCCGATTACTGGCCTGAAATTTTAAGTTGTCAATTGAAATGACAGTGATTTAAAGTTATTAAAAAGATTTTGGAAGAATTTGTTCCTTCCCGTTGATTAATTGTTATTAATATGACGAAGATATAAAGTGTTAAATGTGAACGAAGTTGATAATATTTATTCTTGTTTTTAATAAATTGCCTATGATAATCATGCTTAGTGTCATACTTGAATATTCTAAATTGACCTTTAGCAAGTTTCTAATTTGACCTCTCGCCACTACCTCTCTGAGGTTAGGCGGGCGACTTACTGAGTACACGTTGTTTTTCTACTCATGCTACACTTGATGTGCATTTTATTGCACAGGTACTTTCATAGCAATCTGGAGGATTCGGAGACTTAGCTGAGCTGTATCATCCGGAGGCGATCCGCAGCTGACAGAGTCTCCCTCGTATTATATTTATTTTCATTTTAAATTTTCTTGTCCAATTTGTATTTTGGACAGACTTTGTGATGATTGTATAAATTCTTAGAAATTGCTCATGTACTTGTGACACCGGGTTCTGGGATGTGTTGGGATATATTTGCCAAAGTGTAACATTCAAACCATTGTTTTACTTAACAAACTTTATTTGGTTAATATGTAATAAAGTGAAAGGAAAGGTTCTTTTTCATAATTGTTAAAATCGAGAATTATTTAAATTAATAAATGATTGGCTTGGCTGACAATGATGCCCGGCGCCATCACGACCTTATGGATTTTGGGTCGTAACAATATGGTATTAGAGAACTAGGTTCCCGTAGGTCTCACGAGTCATGAGCAAGTCTAGTAGAGTCTTACAGATCGGTACAAAGAAGTTTGTACTTATCTTCGAGAGGCTACAGGGCTGTTAGGAATACTTCCCTTCTTGATTCCTCATCGTGCGATTTTATTCCTTTGAGGCTTATGCCTATGCTTATTCCTACTCAATCTTATGCGTCGCGAGCGCTTGCTATGAATCAGGAATTTGAGGAATTGAAATGGTGTTACAGATGCAATTCGAGATGTTTCGATGTGTAATTGGTTGGGGCTGTTGTTATGGTCCTGCGAAAGAATAATAAGTCGTTTTAGCTCAGTAGTTGTGTTTCTGGGAGCCTTAAGTCTATGCTCAAGTAGTGATGATGCTTGCGATTGGTTATCGCGCGATGTCGATATGTTGAAAAAATGCTTGCCCGTATGTTAGGGGTGATGAATGGTTTGAAGGGGGGTCTTCTCAGAATGTGATTTCGAGATTTCGGTATTTTAGTTCCGGCGGAGTAAAGGCATTTGGATTATGAATGGTTTGGTTGGGGTTGATAAAGTATTAAGACTTGGTGTCTTCAATGAGGTGGGATATGCACCTGTGACGTGAAGTCGTCGTCATTGATCGAATGGAATGTGTTAAGTTTGGAGGTGCTATGGTTTCTTCGATTGCGTGGGTTCATATTATTGAGAAGAAGTATTGAAGAATGCGGTTGGCAAAGACCGTGAGGTACGGTGGTTCAGTACCGGATAAGTGTTGATAATGAAGACATCTAGAGAAAGATGATCTTCGGAGAGCTGAAGTCGTGGTGATCTGCTAGTTTGAGAGCTACGGAGAATGATCCTGAAGTGAGACTAGGAGGTGATTCCATCTCTAGGAGACCAGGTATAAGAAGCGGAAGTCGAGCAGTCGCAAAGTGGGGGAGCGGAAGCATAGCTTGGGATTATGAGATATTGTCGCGCATTTAATGGGTGTCCATGAGGAGTGGACGGACTAGTAAAGTTGGTGAATGGGAACATGCTTAGGATGGGATATTGATGTTGTAGAGGGTGTACAGTACGATGTTGTTGGAAGGTGTCAGTTGGTGATTTCAACGAGTGGGTTATCTCATGTGGATAGGATAGCAGTGGCATGGTTGGCAGGTCTCTGTGAGGGGTTCTAGTGGCTATTCGGTAGGATGCAGAATGTGTGAATGATGCTAGAGAATTTGAGTATTTAGGGAGTGCTAGCAAGAGAATTTGGAAGAATGGGACAGATTGGTTGAGCATGATCATGTCCTCAAAGGAGAAAGGATCTCGGCAGGGTCTAGAGTGGTGCAAGGAGTGGCTTCGGGCTAAGTGGGGGAGTCCCACCATCTACAGTTAGGTTGCAGGATTGTGTTATCATAGGGTTGCGGATTATCGGCGTGTTGACAAGTTATTACAGCTAAGGGAAGGGAGTAAAATGGTGATTGTGCGTGGAATTTGATGAATATGTGCAGAAGTCGGCCCTGTCGGACCAGGGTTAGGCTTTCGAAGATTCAGGATTTATGCTTAAGGCATAGGTGAGTTGTCAGGGTAGTGACTCTGTCACGTGCTTCAAATAAAAGGGTGTTCATGTGCTAGAAGAGCCTTGGAGTTGATTGTATTCGGGGCCAGTCAGAGTGGGTGACTCTCAATAGTGGTCCTAGTGAGTTCAAAACTTAAGAATGCGGCGTTTAAGGGTTTCAGGCAGCAGTATGATCGAGAAATCGAGCATTTGCAGAGTAATTTCTGAGAAAAAGGAAGATGGTTGGAATGTTATATGATATATTTCAGCATGCAGGATAGTATTGGAGGAGTGAGAGAAATAAACTCCGGATTGTCAGAAGATTTTCAGGAGGGTATGAGACAGATTGCGGGATTTAGGCAACGTAGTCTCGTGAATCAAGGTCGCTCGAGATGAGTGAGGATTGAGTTTTCTATGAGTTGAAGGAAGTTGCTACTATTCCTGAGGCAAGTGAAGATGATTAAAATAAAATAGATTGATTATCCAGGGTTGAAATGGCACATTTACGGCAATGATCAGTTCCTTCGGTGTGATTAAGTTATGCATGTGATTTGTGCCAGTGTGTGCGGGGCTTGTCGGCCGTCGTAATTGATTTTATGTGGGCGCATTTGAATGCTATGTCCTGTTAGGTGTTGGCGGATCCCGGAAGTCACTTGATGGATTGAAGATTTGGACTGAGTATAAAGGAGTGAAATATTGTTTATTTGAGAATTTATGCATAGAAGGCGTTCGGTTCATTTGGTTGTGGATTGTGGGGTGTTTGTCCCGGCTATGATGGTTGTTCTCGCGTATTATGAGAGAAAGTGGGTTAATATGGACCCAGGTAAAAGCTATTAGCTTAGTTTGGTGCGAGCAAGGTAGACTCGATGTTTGTGGATGGATTTAAATATTATTATGGGCTCCGTATGAGCCAGGCATATTCATTTCAGTAAATCGCTTTTCATGGAAAGGTATTAGAACAACAGATGTTGCTCCGTCTTCGTCAAATTTATGCTATATTGTGATTTGTGCCATGTGAGTTATGAAATAGATTGATAATTTCCTATGTGTTAAGGTCCCGCATAGTGGGGATGTTATGTGAGTAGGATAGCTCTTGAGATCCAGAGTGTATGTATGTATATATATATATATATATCGCACCTCAATTGTGCTTGAGTTTTGTAGCCTACGACTTTATCAGTGTCCCCAGGATGGTATTATGCACTTAGCGTGCTTATGATCGATATTCAGTGATTTGTAATAGTGAGCAAATCAACTCCGTATAATATATCTTCTTATGTAAATTGTATGTTATACGGATCAGGTTGCACGCCGCAACAGTGTGATGATGAGTAAGGTTCCTATATTTATTGTTTCTTATGTTCTACTTCCTATTTTCTGAGAAAAAAGTACATATTAGTTGCGTGAGTTGCATAGTCCCTTCCTGAGTCGTTTCTTATTATCATGTTCGAGTTATGGTCTATTGGCGCGATGTGGCATCATGTGAGGGTGTTGGTCATGTTTGGGGTGATTGGTTGTCTGAGCAATCCGTACTGGGTGAGACGAGATTATCAGATTAGGGATCAATGCGATAAAGTTATGTGAAGTGTATATTAAAGAAAAAATACCATTATTCAGGTTCATAATGAGGTGATGATTCTAGTCAAGATGAGATATTCAATGATTTGTTAACTCTGCAGTTGGGTATGAATTTCCACACATCTCCTCCGTTGTGGTGGTATCGTCCGCATTATAGAAGGATGTATGTATATATATCATGAGGTGCATTGGGAGCATCAGATTCGTGGAATTTTGGCTATTAAGGTTCAGGGAACGTCATTGTGGTTAGATGATGAACTTTGCAGTGCATGGTGCTAATTCAGCAAAGGTATGCAGTCATGTTCTGGTAATGTGGTGGTTGATACGGTGTTTATATATTGGAACTAGGGCTGACAGAGAATTTCAAGTGTTGGAACTAGGTTCTGAGCTTATTATATGGATAAAAGAAGTAATCTTCAGATTTGATCAAGCTAATGTACTCAACTGGGGTTTGGTAGCACGGGCAGGTGCTCGGGGTGTTAAACAATGATTCCAGATAACTCCAGATCAGTTCTTAGCACGTTTGAGGACGAATGTCGGTTTAAGTGGGAGAGAATGTAACGATCTAATCGGTTGTTTTGACCTCTAGCGCGTCGTTCAGCGGTTTGAGGCTGTGAGCAGCTTCGTTTCAGGTATTATGACCTGTGGGCGTGGTCGGAATTGAATTTCAGGAAGTTTAGAGTTGGTTTGGAAAGAAAATTCTCATTTCAGAAGCCTTAAGTTGGAAAAATGGACTAAGATTCGAATTTTGAGTAAACGACCTCAGAATCAGGATTTGAGGGTTCCTGCAGGTTCATATGATGATTTCGGACTTGGGCGTATGTCCGGATCAGGCTTTGGATAACTCGGGAGCGTTTTGATGCATATTGTGGAATTCAACATTTTTAAAGAAATTTCCTAAGTTTGGATTGAAGCGCATTTCAGTGATGTTGATGTCCGTTTGGTATTCCGAGTCTGGAAGCTCCGTATGGTGATTCTAGAGTTGGGAGCGCGATCGGAAGTGAATTTGGATGTCCGTAGGTCATTTTGAAGTCATTTGGCTAAAGATAGAAATTTGAAGGTTTTTGAGAAATCCGACCGGAAGTGAAAATTTTGATATCGAGGTCGGAATGCAATTTCGGAAGCTGGAGCAGGTCCGTAATGTCGAATATGACTTGTGTGCAATATTTGTGGTCAATCGGACGTGATTTGATAGGTTTCGGCATCAGATGTAGAAGTTGGAAATTCCTAAGTTCATGAATTTTGAATTTTGGTGCGATTCTTGATTTCGGTGTTGTTGGATATGATTTGAAGCCTCGAACAAATTCGTGGGATTTTATGGGACTGAGTCGTGTGATTAGACGGGGTCTCGGGGGCCTCGGGTGTGTTTCGGGGTGGTTCCGGACTATTTTCCCCTACCTGCTGCTGGTGTCATTAGTTGGCTATGCGATCACGGCCCATAGTGTGCGATCGCGGAGAAGAAATTTGAGGGGCTGAAATTTTGTCTTGTGCGATCGCACAGTAGGAAAAATTGAGACCGCAGGGAATTGCCCTGTGCGACTGCAGGGGTTGTGGTGCGATCGCACAAGGGTGTGTTTGGGAGCTTCTGGGGCTTGGCCTGTGCGAATGCACGAGGGTATGTGCGAACGCATGAGGGTATGTGCGAACGCACAGTAGAAGAAATAAGGGGGCTGCAACTTTGTCCTGTGAGAACATAGGTGCTGGGCTGCAATCGCACTAATCGCACTGAGTTAATTTGTGAGGCAGCATAGTTAGCCTATGCGATCGCGGAGCATGTTGTGCGATCGCATAGGAGGGTCACCTAGGCAGTGCGTTATTTTAACGGGATTTTGGCCATTTCATCCATTTGTTTCATTGATGTGGGCGATTTTGAGGAGCTTCAAGAGATGTTTTCCACCAAGCATCAGTAGGTAAGTAATTTTTTCATGTTTTTACAATTTATTCAAGGATTATACATGAATTAGTAGAAAAATTGGGATTTTGGAGGAAAGACCTAAAAATTTATATAATTGAGCGGAGTTGGGAAATTATATAATTTTGAATTGTTTCAAAAATTAGAGTATATTTTCATTGGTTTGTCATTGTTTGGATAGTTTCAGAGCGTTATGCGGCGTTTGGAGTCATCGGAAGGGCTTGGAGGCCGGTTATGGAATTTCGGAGCGAGGTAAGTCTCCTTTCTAACTTTGTGAGGGGGAATTGTCCCCCCTAGGTGAATTAATTAAGTATATGCTATTATCTTCGGGGGCTACGTACGTACGAGGTGATCGGAGTCCGTACGTAGCTACTATTATGCCATGTCTGGGTAGTCTAGGACCCACTAGCATGCCTTACGTGTTGTACCTGTGATCCTACATGTAATATTAAACTGCTAATATAATCGAAATCGTAATTAAATATCTAAAGAAGAGTAGATTTTATTTTCTTAATCATCTAGAAAGAGAATTGATTTCCTCCATAATTATATTATTGAATATTATTAAACATGGCAAATGCGTTTCAAAACTAAGATTTAAATGTCATTTCTCGTGTTCCTTTAAAAAGAATTTTACCACTTTCCTGAGAAAATGTTTTTCTTGATAAAAATGTGGACTTATTGTGTGAATATGTGTATCTACGGGTTCCTGAGCAGCATGTATGATTCGCGAGCAGGATAACCCTGTATTTATGTATAACCGCGTCGCATAATCAATTCGCGAGCGGGGCAGATAGATGCATCTATGGTTCGAGCCGTTCGACCCTCGGCACTGCACAATTTATTATTGTTGGTCCGCGCCATTCGACCCTCGGCATTGTTTGTGCATGATATTTACTGCGTAGTTGCTATGATTTTTGCCCGATTACTGGCCTGAAATTTTAAGTTGTCAATTGAAATGACAGAAATTTAAAGTTATTAAAAAGATTTTGGAAGAAGTTATTCCTTCCCGTTGATTAATTTTTATTTGATAAATCACCCATGTTGATTAATTGTTATTAATATGACGAAGATATAAAGTGTTAATGGTGAACGGAGTTGATAATATTTATTCCTGTTTTTAATAAATTGCCTATGATAATCATGCTTAGTGTCATACTTGAATATTCTAAATTGGCCTTTAGCAAGTGTCTAATTTGACTTCTCGCCACTAACTCTCTGAGGTTAGGCGGGCGACTTACTGAGTATTTTTGTACTCATGCTACACTTGTTGTGCATTTTATTGCACATGTATTTTCATAGCAATGTGGAGGATTCAGAGACTTAGGCGAGTTGTATCATCCGGAGGCGATCCGCAGCTGACAGAGTCTCCCTCGTATTATATTTATTTTCATATTAAATTTCCTTGTCCAATTTGTATTTCGGACAAGCTTTGTAATGATTATATAAATTCTTAGAAATTGCTCATGTAGTTGCGACACCGGGTTCTGGGATGTGTTGAGATATATTTGCTAAAGTGTAATATTCAAACCGTTATTTTACTTAACAGATTTTATTTGGTTAATATGTAATAAACTGAAAGGAAATGTTCTTTTTTATAACTGTTAAAACGGGGAATTATTTAATTAATAAATGATTGGCTTGCCTGACAATGATGTTCAGCGCCATCACGATCTTATGTATTTTGGGTCGTGACAAAAATAGTCTTTACAATACATAAAATTGTAATCTAGTTTTTATTTTTCTAATATTTAGGATTTTGAAATAAACTATAATTTTCTATTATTTAATCTTTACTTATTTTAAATTAAAATTATTGTCTTTATTATAATTGAACTACTATCCTTTTGTGTATGAATTGCATAATATGTAAGACTTTTCGTTTCCTTATTGTCTTTCACGACAATTTCCATAGAAAAAATGTTTAGACATTCATTCTTCTCATAGGGATCTTATTTTATAGAGAAAACTTCTATAGATTGTAAATATTAAAAGCAAGAGGTATACTTAATTAAATATTTTTAAATTTTGAATGTAATTTTAAAATATTATTCAAAAATTAATTAAGAGAAAAATTATTGTTCGAGTAGGAATGGAGTTATAAAATTTCTATATTTTCTAAGTTATTTTAACAGCACAAAGTCCCAATGCGAAAAAAAAATCTTTGAAACTAAATAGAAAAATAATCTAATTCAATTCTTTTTCAAAATCTTCAGGTAAGTAAAATTATTTTTTAAGTTGATAAAACTCATGAGTTACATAAATTTATTTCCACAAGAAGAGCACTAGCGGTGAAAGAAATTAGAAAATAGAGCAAAAATAGCTATATCATAATATTATTTGTTACTTATTTTCAAGGTTAGGTAACAAAAAATAATACTTTTATCATATATTCCTAACTAAGTCATCAAAAGTCACACTAAAGTATATAAAATTTTTTACAGGCAGTTCAAACATATTATTTAATAATAATTACTTATTCTTTTAAGATCGTGTATTCACTTTTATAGGGTACACGCGCAAAACGCTTACTCTAAGACTAATGTAACTAATGGAGTAAATATATATCAAATGGTTTACACGAGGTTAATGCAAATTCAATAAAATTAAACACAAGGTAGGTATCCACAATTTTTTAAAAAGGTATACCTATGAAGAAAAGCCAGATTAGCCCTGACGAACTACAAAATATACCGCATTTGGGACATAAACATATATTGCGCTATTGTCTTCTCGTTTGAGTTAAGTCTCGACAAATACACTAATATCTTAATTCAATTATTCTCCTAAACATTTGAGTTGAAAAGCGAAAATTTGAAGGTTTCATTTATCTTAGCTAATAGTTAAATTTAGATGTCTTTATAAAAAAGTGAATGCCACACTTTGAAAGGTATATATCTAATATTTTCATGGACATATTTGATACAGTGAGTTTAGAAAACAATCATAAAAGAAAGCTAATTTTTTTTGTTAGAATTATAATCCTCTATGACTGGTGAGAGCTAACACCAAGTTAAATTTACTTTCATATTTTATTGGTAACACCGAATTTGTTTCGAACTGAGACCTTTTTTTTATTTAATATGGCTTGATGACAAGAAAAGAAAGTACTCCCCTCCCCCATCCCATCCCAACCCAACTCAACTCAACCCAACCAAAAAGAAAATATAGAAAAAAGAAAAAACACAAAAATAGACCACATACCCCCTTTTCCCTAACCCCAAAGACCTAGAACATAGCCATTTGTTGTGAGCATACTTTGGTTCTTCAAAGAGATGCCTCTAGATAGATATATACCAATGCATGATTAGACTCGATTATTGTTCCTCGCAGCAGAAGACAGGTACATCGAAAGGAATGGACGAGGCGACACTGGCCTACGAAGATTATTGTTGTTTTGTTGCATATTGAATGAACTGCTGCCAGAGGCTTCACCATGATTAATAAAACTCCCAAAATTTCCATGAGAATTGTGAGCAAACATCGCACCACCAAAGTTGTAAGGATAGTGAAATGGCATTGATGAAGAACCTTGATAATTATTGTTAGGAGGCGCAAGTCTACCATTACTGATCGGAGCAGTCATAGTTGCATCCCTAGGGTTAATTAGGGTGACGGTTTGAATGTCGTTGATGCTAGAGCGGCGACGCTCCGGTGGAGTTGCACTGTTCCGACGACCAAAGTACTTTTGGGCATGACTGGCCACTTGGCTTGGTGTCTTTGAAACAACATAGTATCTTGAGATGCTCTTCCAATCTCCTTTCCCAAATCTGTTCAGTCCCATAAGGAACAGCCTGCACATGATTTTTTTTATTTTTTATTTTTTTATTTTTTGAAAATTACACATGTATAAATTAAATTTGAACAAACTATATATGTAAAATTGGAATACAATACTTTAACAGAAGACTAATCAAATATTAAGGGCGACTCTATCAAAATGAAATTAAATCAATTGCAAAAATACAAATAAATGTCTCGAAGGAAGAATTAATTCGTTTGTCTTGATTGTAAAAAAATTTACGATTCAATGGCCTAGGGGTTACACGATCAAAAGGTTTTTCTTTTTATCAAAATTATTTTTCATGGACAAAGAAAACTTTATATAAGGTTTGAAGATTAACAAAAATTGAAAAGCTGAATTCATACATTGGTAAGGGAGAAATATGAAACAAGTGATGGTGTGATAAAAGAACTCCACGGAGTTAAAAGATTTACCATGCAAAAAGCAACAACTCACAAAATCAAATCAAATAACATGCAGATATGTATGAGAAAACGATAAAAGTTGTGATCTATCTATCTATATATATGTATATATATGTTAGTCATAGCTAAAAAAAGAAAGCAAACAAGCAAAAAGAGAACGAAAATTTACTGGTGTTCTCCTTCAGTCCATGGAATCCCACGTCGGCGACGAGGACGGTTGTTTTCAGCTGGAGGTGGTGTTCCATTTTGAGCAGCTTCCATGTCCGAGTGATCATCCTTTTGGTAATTGTGCGGTTGGTTACGATCTAGTTCATAACCATTAGCAGCAGAAGCTTTGTTTTTAGGTACAGGATTTTCCATTTCAACATCTTTGAAAAGGGCTAGGTAGTATTTTTTGATCTCCTCTAGGGGTTTATGGGGGAGTTTAGAAGTAACGTATTCAAAGAATGATGGTGAAATTGGATTATTAAACACAGATAAAGCATTCTCGAATACTTGTTTCTCTTCGGGAGTCCACTGGTCTACTCGCGCTACATCCTCATTAGCTTGAGGCGTTGCGCTGAACAGACCAAATGTGGACTCTTGGGAGTTTGAGCGCTCTAGGAATTCAGGCCACTCCATTGAAAAAGGACAAGAAAAAAGAGGCTTAAGTGACTCAGAGTGAAGTTATATTATGCTTCTTTTTTTGCACTCAGTTGATGTTTGAGNTGCGCTGAACAGACCAAATGTGGACTCTTGGGAGTTTGAGCGCTCTAGGAATTCAGGCCACTCCATTGAAAAAGGACAAGAAAAAAGAGGCTTAAGTGACTCAGAGTGAAGTTATATTATGCTTTTTTTTTAATTTGCACTCAGTTGATGTTTAAGTCAATGAGTTGTGGTCTTTTATAGTTGAAAAAAGCTGATTTGAAAGACTAAAATTAAATGCTCCATGTAGGATCAAATGTGAAAATTATTACACTTAGTGAAAGATTACACTCATTGATCAATTTTGAATAGATTCTTTCACATGTTGATTCTGTTATACTCACTGATCAATTTTTGAATTGATTCTTCTAGAAATTAATTGACACAATTAAATTTCATTTCTTGATGGACCCAAGAGAAAAACTATGATATTTTCAACTCTTTTCATGGTCAATTATTCTCATATATGCAACAACTCAAAGGTTGGTTATTTCATTTTAACACAATTGGACCTTTTGCACAAAGCACTTCAAGCAATTATTGACATCTCATATAGTAATACTGAAAGTTCATCAATTCTAGCATTACACATTCTCTTCAGGTTGACAGAAATATATATGTATATTCTTTTCAATTCAAGTTTTGGAACATGTAGGGCAAAATTTGACTTTTGCTGTATTAGTCAAATTCGATAGATGTAGACGATCTCTAACTGATATATTGATTCTTTTGCATATAAGCAGTTAGCGATAAAAATAATGATGAACTTACCTTATACATAGATCATAGTTATATTGAGTTTGGAAAGAGACACATACACTAATGTAAATATGATCACACATGATAGTATCAAATTACTGTGCACGCGTTGAGCACGTGGAATGGTTGACCTGTCAATATAACTGACTAAAATGTATACTTAACACTAATCCAAAAAAAAGAGTTAAAAAATATCTTTCTCTAACTGACATATTGATTACTTTGCATATAAACAGGCATTGACAAAAAATAATCCAGATGTATTCTACACAAAGATAAACATGCCTTATACAGTCAGACTTCTCTATAACGGCATATAATAGTCATTTACTATTAAGATAATATTTTTCTCGCAACTGATTTTTTATGTTATATTTTACCTCGTTTTATGACAACTTTTTACCTATAACAACAACAATCGCCTTTATAGCAGTTTGCTCTTTTTAAAATTACTCCTCTATAACGGTCATGTAGAATTCCAAAGATTACCAGGAATAAGCCAAAAGATTTTAATTTGATCAAAATTTCTAAAACTTTAATGCACTAGTTACAAAAAAAGAGATAATACCTAAATACCACCTTTAACTTTCCCAGAATTCTTAGTTGAACACCTAAACTTTATGGGGGGTCATATAACCCCCTTATAGTTATTTGACATTTTATAAATACCACCTTTTATGCCGAGGTGACACTTTTGGCATTTTCATGAAATGTCCAGCGCGTGAAATGTTAGAACTAATTTTAATGATGAAAATAATATATTTGTTTTATGTGTAGGCACTCTTGAAGCGCGCTCAAAGTTGAAGGAACAAATCACACAAGATCAATGATTGCATCCAAGATTGAAGGAATCAGTGAAGAATGAAAAAATAGATTGAGGCTAGATTGAAGGAATCAATCAATCAAAAATATCTAGGATCCCAAAGCAAATCAATCATGCGGCTAAATCTGGAAAGACCAATATTCCAGGAAGATATCCGGCGCATGAAAGGAAGTCTCTAACATCTCTCATTACCATAGCCGTTGCGGAATATCCTTATTCTTGGAAAGAATCAATTTCTTTCCAATGATCAAATCTCTTGGGTTAGAAAATCTCTTCAAAAATCAAACCCTCTCAAAAGTATTTAAACTCGTTCTTGTACCTTAGAAGATATACTTTGATCGAACCAAATACCCTTTCTTTGTTCTACTACATACAAACATTGTAGCTTTTCTAGATCTGCTGTGTAACAAGTTAGAGAAGAAAGAGAGAAAATTATTGGTGAGGCATTATATCAAAGAGAAAAGAGTGTCACTGAAATTGAGCCATTGGTGTAATATACACCACACATTGTATACTTGAGAAATACATTCAGTGAAGGAGAACATCCTTGCAACCCAAGGGGACTGGACTAGGATTCACATTGAATCCANTCTTGCACTTTCAATTGGTATCAAAGCAACGCTCACATTTTATTTACTTTGCTTAACAACGTGTGAGAAAAGATCATGGCAAATCAAGTTATTGTTGGAGCACTTTTCCGGGAAGGAACTTCACAAGTGAGGCCACCATACTTCAACGGTCAACACTTCTCTCACTGGAAAGTGCGTATGGAAATTTACGCAAAATCCTATGATGTTCAGGTATGGAAATTCATCAGAAAGGGAAACTATCCACTACCTGTTGCTGCCCAACCCCCTGTTGATCTTGAAGATATTGATGCATACACTGAAGAACAAATGGCGGTTGTGCAAGTTAATGCAAAAGCAAAGAACTTGCTTCACGTGAAGAATATGAGAAGATCTCCAGCTGTGACACGACAAAGGAAATGTGGGATAAACTTGAAGTTACTTATGAAGGAACAAGCAAGGTGAAAGAAACTCATATCAATATGCTAGTTCATGACTACGAACTTTTCCAGATGAAGGAAAGAGAATCTATTGAAGAAATGTTTGCTAGATTTAGCAAAATCATAAGCGATCTAAAAGCTTTTGGCAAACCATACTCAAGTGGTGATCAAGTAAGAAAAATTCTGAGAAGTCTACCTACCACTTGACAGAAAAAGGTTGTCACCCTTGAATATCAAGATCTGAACAAAATGTCATATGATGAACTTCGAGGGGAACTCATAGCTTTTGAGAAAACTCATCTCAAGAAAACAACTCAAGAAGAGAAGAATAAGATTGTAGCATTCAAAGCTACAACTGATAGAACCGAAAGTGACATTGATGATGATCCTGAATCTCTTAAAGAAGAAATTGCCCTGGTATAAAGAAACATGGATGGACAAATGAGAAGATACAGAAATACCAAGAAGGGCAAGTTCCCATCCAGACGAACTAAGAAATATAATGAACAAGACAAGAGTGATGGCAAATGCTATGAATGTGGAAGATTTGGACATGTTCAAGCTGAATTTCCTGAGCTTAAATGAAAAGTCTCCAAAGTATTTAACAAGAACAAATTATTCATAAGTTGGAGTGATGAAGACAGCTCAGAACATGAGGAAATAGCCAACTTATGCTTTATGATGATCCTAGAAAATAATATGCACAAGATCTCTGGATGATGGACAGATGAAAATGATTCAGATGATGATGGAAAAGACGAAAATGAAAATTGTTTCATGGCATGAGGTGAAACGAGTGAGGAACACCACAAAAGAAGTCGCAAAGGAAAATGGTATCTAGATAGTGCGTGTTCCAGTCATATGACAGGTGACAGGAATCTGTTTAAGGAAGTTACAAAAATTGATGGAGGAAATGTAAAGTTTGGTGATGATTCAAAAGGGAAGATAGTTGGTACCGGAATAGTTCCTTTCAACAACAATTGCGATATCACTGAAGTCTATCTCGTGGATGGGATTAACTACAATCTCCTGAGCATAAGTCAACTATGTGACTCAAGATACAAGGTAAAATTTAAAATAAAAGGTTGTGCCATTAAGGACGAAACAGGTAAAACAATCTTCCCAGGTAAAAGTTATGGAAATGTTTATATTCTTGATGGTTTTGAAAATATAGATGGTCATATTTGCTTAACTTCTATTTCTGATGATCCTTGGCTATGGAAGAAGAAACTTGGTCACGCAAGCATGCATTTGGTCGAAAAACTTTCCAAGTGTGAATTAGTTATTGGCTTACCCAAACTGAATTTTTCTAGAAATCATGTGATGACGCATGTCAAATTGGTAAGAAAACCATAAACTCTTTCAAAAGCAAAGATATTGTATCTACTTCAAAGCCTTTACAATAACTTCATATGAATTTATTTGGACCTACTAGAACTACTAGAATTGGAGGTAAAAGATATGCTTTTGTCATTGTTGATGATTACTCACGTTTTACTTGGGTAATTTTTTTATCTTACAAGGATGAAACCTTGAAAAACTTCGAGATTTTTTATAAAAAGGTTGAAAGAGAAAAAAGATTTCTTATTACTACTGTGCAAAGTGATCATGAAGGATAATTTGAAAACCGAGCATTTGAAGACTTCTGCAATGATCAAGGATATACTCATAACTTCTCTGCGCCAAGATTACCTCAACAAAATGGAGTGGTTGAACGGAAAAATAGGACCCTACAGGATATGGCCAGAACCATGCTACTAGAACATTCACTGCCAAACCACTTTTGGGCAGAAGGAGTAAGTACTGCTTGTCATATTCTAAATCGATGCCTCATAAGACCAATCCTGAAGAAAACTCCATATGAACTGTGGAAAGGTAAAAGACCCAATGTAAGTTATTTTCATCCTTTTGGAAGTAAGTGTTTTCTTCACAACAAAGGTAAGGACAATCTTGGAAAATTTGATCTAAGAAGTGTTGAAGGTATTTTTCTAGGTTACTCATTGAACAATAGATATTTTAGAGTTTATAATAAATGCACTTTGTGCCTAGAAGAATCAGTACATGTTGTTTTTGATGAGAATAACATTCGGGCCGAGAAAGAACTCACTGCAGGTGATGATGAGCAAGTACGTCAAACTCAGGAGACAAGCAAACATCAAGAGTCAACTAGTAAACCAGTCAATATGGAAGAGTCAACTAGTGTGATCAACAATAGTCAACTAGAAATATCAAAAGAGTCAACTACTTATGTAGTTCGTCCAAATGAATGGATGAGTAAGATATAGTACCCTCAAAAATTTATTATAGGGGATCCAGACGAAGGAATGAAAACAAGAGGAGCTCTCAAGAAGAAATCAAACATAGCCTTTATGTCCCAGATTGAACTATAGAAAATAGAGGAAGCTCTGAAAGATTCTAGCTGGGTGCAAGCAATGCAGGAAGAACTAGATCACTTTGACAAAAATCAAGTGTAGAAACAGATACCCAAACCAGCAAACGCTCCTGTTATAGGAACAAAGTGGGTTTTCAGAAACAAGCTGATTGAGGATGGAAATGTTGTCAGAAATCAAGCTAGACTAGTCTCTCAAGGATACTCACAGCAAGAAGGAGTTGACTATGACGAAACATTTTCTCTTGGAGCACGACTGGAATCTATAAGAATTCTTCTTGCATATGTAGTTTTCAAAAGATTCAGACTAGTCCAGATAGATGTTAAAAGTGCGTTTCTAAATGAATTCATCAAAAAAGAACTTTATGTGAAACAACCTCCTGGATTTGAAGACTCAAAATTTCCCTATCACGTGTATAAACTGACCAAAGATCTATACGGTTTAAAACAAGCTCCACGAGCATGGTACGAAAGACTCAGCTCATTTCTCATTGATAATGGATTCACAAGAGGTAAAGTAGATACTACTATGTTCATCAAAAAATCATGTGAAGGTAATCTCATTATTCAAGTTTATGTTGATGATATTATTTTTGGTAGTACCAATCCTCTTTTATGCAAGGAATTTTCTAATCTTATGCAAAGCGAGTTCGAAATGAGTATGATGGGAGGATTAACATTCTTCCTTTGACTACAAATTCAATAATCTGATAAGGGACATTCATATGTCAAACTAAGTACACAAAGGAACTGATTCAGAAGTTTGGTATGGAAATGCCAAAGACATTATCACTCCTATGAGTCCCTCAACAAATCTTGATAAAGATGAACAGAGAAATTCTGTTGATGAAACTAAGTATCGAGGAATGATTGGCTCTCTTCTTTACTTAACTGCTAGTTTACCAGATATCATGTTTAGTGTGTGTAAATGTGCTAGGTTCCAATCAGCTCCAAAAGAATCTCATCTGACAACAATCAAAAGAATAGTTCGATATCTGATTGGAACTGCAACTTATGGATTATGGTACCCTCACTCTAACACTTTCAATTTAGAAGGTTTTTCAGATGTTGATCTTGTAGGTGACAAGGAAGACAAAAAAAGCACTAGTGGAACATGCCAATTACTTGGTAAAGCGTTGGTATCTTGGAACAGTAAGAAACAAGGATGAGTCGCACTATCCACGATTGAGGCTGAATACATTGATATTGAACAATGTTGTGCACAACTAGTTTGGATGTCTCATCAACTTGGTGACTACGAACTATCCTTTAAACCTATACCAATTTTCTGTGATAATTCGAGTGCTATGTGTCTCTCAAAAAATCCTATACACCATTCTAGAGTAAAGCATATAGATATCAAACATCATTTAATTAGAGACCATGTTCTAAAGGAAATATAGAAATATCATTTGTTGGAACAAATGATCAATTAGCTGATATTTTCACAAAGCCCCTATTAGAAGAAAGATTTTGCTTAAAAAGAGAACTTGGCATAATTTGCATGAGCCGGAAAAATTAGGACTAATGTGTCATTAATTGATCTATGTATGCCTAATATTTTATTTCTGTCTGTAATCATTAATTGCGGTTCTGATTTCCCTCTCTTTTCCTCTCTTTTCATATCAGTTGCAGAGTTCAAAGAAGGAAACCAAATCATCGCATCTCCTCAACTGACACCCTTCCCTTTTCTACACTCAACTGTCAAAAAACCTTTTTTAATGCTGAAGTCTCTTTTCAATCCCCATCATCCTCTTCGCTTAGAAACCCTTCTCAAAAACCCTCTCAAGAAAAAAATCTCTTCAATGGACAAACATTCTAAGAACCCCTCTGCTTCTACTAGGAAAAGCACTCGCTCCAGAGCTAAAACCTCATCTCAACCTCTAGAACAAATAGACCTAGGGTCCGACCACTTTGAAGGTTTTGCCTCTTCTCAGGCTGATCTATCTGACCATTCTCACCCCCCTAGGAGAAAAATCTTTAGGTAAACGACCTATGGAAGAAACCCCTGTTTCGTTCACTCCAAAGAAATCCAAAATCGATCTATCCAGTACCCTAGAGTGAGACCTAAACTTCTGGGATTCTCCAAATAAGGATTTCTTTATCTCCTTGAAAGACAAGCCTATTTCTCATGGGAGGGTAGTCAACCTTGATGACATGGAAGCCCTAAATTTTAAGTTAAAATATCTCTTCGTCTATCAAGGATGATCAAAGTTCTTCTCTGAACCCTGGTAAGAATGTTCTATGCAAATCTTCACTCTATTAAGCCTGATAGGTTGGAGTCCTTAGTGCTAGGAAAGCGTATTGTTCTTGATTGTGCCCGGTTCGATTCAATTTTTCAGTGTAAGTGTTCTGGTTTTCCTATGCTTTTCAAAAACTCTTGGCCAGATGATTTTGAAATTTCCTTTGATCAAGCTAAAAATTGAATTGCTGATTGTTCTTCCGATTCCCTTCCTAACCAGTTAGGTGATAGTGATATGAGTTTCGAAACCCGTGTTCTAGCCCATATTGTTGCTACAACTTTACTCCATCGTACCGGTTCCTTCTCCACTTGCTCTCTAAGGGACACCTTTTTAGTTTATTGTCTTGTGACTAAACTCAAAAGCAATTTGTCCTCCCGGGTTATCAGTTTTATGATTGAGAGTGCTGAAGATCCCACTAGTTTACCCTATGGCATGGCCTTTACTCATATTCTGGAAGCCCAAAATATTTCCATCTCTGAATATCCCTCCATCTTGGTTTCAAAATCCTATAATTCCAGAGCATTTATGAGTATGGAGTATATGTGTATGAAGGGCTCATGGGTTAAGAAACAAGAGGGTCTGATGTGTCCAAAATTCGAGTTGTAGTTCTCAAGGTAAGGGAAAATGCTGTCAAAGCATTCAAGGAGATTCATGACAGGTTTGATGGAATGAGTATTTCAGCCACTGCAAGCTTTGATCAAATGAAGGAGACGATTTGCAATACCCTTACATATTTTCTGCGCCGTTAAAGTGGATGGTTTAAGAATTTTTTTTTGCCTAACTATAACTCTGCGAACATTTTTTGCTATAAATCATGTTTTGGCTTGTATTCCCTCTTTGCTTGTCACGACCCAAAATGTACTAAGGTCGTGATGGCACCAGACACCACCGTCCGGCAAGCCAATCATTAATTAATTGAAATAATTTCCTGTTTTAACATTTTTCGAAAATTGTTGCCTCTCACTTGCAAGTCATAAAAACGAATAAAAATTTATCAAAAAAATACAACGGGTAAAATATTCCATTTATTCATTTAAATCCTAAACACATGCCAGAACCCGGTGTCACAAGTGCATGAGCAATTTCTAAGAATTTATACAATCATTACAAAGTTTGTCCGATGTAACGACCCGGTATGTCGTTACGCAGAACTTGCATTATAATTGCTGTTATTAACTTGTCATAGGTTGGTTATTCTGTTATTGATGTGTTAGAGTCGATAGGCTTGAAATCGAATGGTTGTAGTGAGAGTTCAGTCATGTTGCCTTTAGAGATAGCCTTATAATGGGAAAAAGTCAACTGAGAGTTGACTTATTGGGAAACAAAGTCGGGATGCGGATTTTTGGCTTGAATAGCTTCGTTAGGTGATCTGGGACTTAGGAGTGTGTTCGGAATATTTTTGTGACATCCCGTGTAGAATTAGGCTTGAATTGGAGAAAGTTAGTTTTTGGCGATTCCTGGTTGGCAGTGGAAAATAGGCTATCAGGGTCGAAATGGAATTCCGATAGTTGGAACAGGTTCATAATGTCATTTTGGATATGTCTGCAAAATTTCAGGTCAATCGAAGTTGTTTTGAGTAGTTTCGACATCGTTGGTGGAATTTAGAAAATTCAAAGTTCATAGGCTTGAATTCTATGTGTTTTTGGGGTTTTGATGTTGTGTTTGAAGTTTCGAAGGCTCAACTAAGTTTGCATGATCATATATGATGCGTTGGTATGTTTGGTTAGGGTCCCGAGGGGCTCGGGATGGTTTCGGGGAGTTTGGAATGGTTTTGATATTGCTGATGTTGCTCTTACATGTGTTTTCACACCTGCGGATGGGGAGCCGCAGGTGCGGTTCCCCAGGAGCGGACCTGGCACCGTAGGTGCAAGTTAATTTTCGCACCTGCGAGGCTGCATGTGCGGGAGGTCGATCGCAGGTGCGGAAGTTGAGGTCCTTGGGATTTTCCGCAGGTGCGAGTAAATGGTCGCAGGTGCGGGACCACTGGGCAGAAAGTATAAAAGCGTGCCTTCGCGAATTTTAGCCATCTTTCTCAATATTTCATCCGGATTTGAAGCTTTTGAAGGTTTTTAAGGAGGGGATTCGATAGTTCTTCATTGAGGTAAGGTTTTTGGACTCTAAAGTCGTTTATATGTGATTAAAGGTCGGATTTATGATGGAAAATTAGGGAAAAATCAGTGCAAATTGGGTAATTAGGGCTTGGGATTAAGAGGCTTTAAAATGGGGGCTTGAGGGGTTTTTTTGAATCCGAATTCAGTGTTCTTGGTATGTATAGACCCGTGGGAGGATGAGGTTTCTTGTTGTGTAAATTTTATTGAGTTCCGAGAGGTGGGCCTGGGGGTCGGGTTTGACCAATTTCGGGAGTTTTTAGTATTTTTGATACATTTGGATTAGGATTAGTTCCTTAGCACTCAAAGGCCGAATTTAGAGGCAAGGGCACTGCGGAGTAGTATATTAGCCGGTTTTGAGGTAAGTAACGCTTCCAAAGTTGGAACTGAGGGTTCGAAACCCCAAACTATTTGATATTTGATGTTAATTAAGGTGATGCACTTGCCAAGTGACGGGCATGCGGGCGTACACCGAATATTTGTAGCCTAGTGATGTGTGGCTAGAATTCATGATTTTAAGCATTATATACCTTGCATTTTATGTGTTTTAATGATAAAATACACGTCGTATGTGCCTAATAGGGTTCATTTTATGTGTNGGGGGGGCCTGGCGTTACCCAGGCCTTAGAGCCAAAACGCCAGGGTCCCCCAGTCGGCCAGAAATTGAGTTTTGACGGGTTTTAAGTGTTTCCAAGTTGGAATAGAAGTCTTTGACATGTCTAGGGTTCATCCTACACATATAAATAGACCCAAAAACATCACAATGAAGGGGGGGGAATTCGTTTGGAGACTTTGGACAGAGGCACACTCTTGACGGAGGATTCGACTTAGTTTTTCTTCTCTTCTCTTCTTTTAGTTTTATAGTTTATTCGTTCTAGAGTATTGGGT
>MDKI01097461.1:0-15839 GCA_005239505.1 Nicotiana paniculata | reverse complement strand
GGCCACGGCAATATTTATACTGTCAGAGCGTTGACATTGTGAAAGCTCACAGATTGTTGGCATCACCAAACAAGTATTTCTTCTGGAGATGTGTCATAATATCTAGACGAAGTTTCGTTGAAAATTCATATGTAGTATACGTAATAATTAAGCACTATAGCTATATTCCTTTTATTTGAAAGTAAATGTTACTTATAATTTCGTTTACTTTGCAAAATGATGCCTGCTTTGTTAATTAATACATAATCTATTCAAGGGATCAATAATCGCTCCATTTATTTGGGATGTTGACTGACCTTCCTTCCTTTTTTACTCTCGGGTTATCTTTCATGCCGGTTCCGGCACTAATGGATATCATACCAGTAGTTACGGTACTTCTGCCTCCGGTAATATATGATCTTGCTTTGTTAACCTCTATATATGTTAGGCCTTGATTTGTCCACCTGGTAGTTTAGTTTTATCAATATAGATAGTCCTTCCACTTTCTGAATAATTTTAAGAGAATTATTTGGAGAGGTGGTAAAGAGTATTTTGGTGCGAATTAAAAGAATATTTGTCTTTTCAGCCCAAAATTTTCAGTTGGGTGCTACAGAAGTGAAACGTCATGCGTTGCGTGCATTTACCACGTGATGCTACGTGATTGGCTCTGGAATTTATGGTGCTACAGAGCAAAGACCTAGCTCGGGCTCGAAAGCAGAATAAGAGGCTCGAAGACCTAAGTGCTTGAGAGATATCGGAGCCAAGTACGATCGATTCAAAAACAGTGCCGTTATGAGTTTGTTACAAAAGGATAAGATTCTCGCCACGTCCCCAAGATCATAGCGTAAACTTCGAAATAGATTTGTACGAGTTAGTACAAATCCGTACTAGGTGGTTATACAGTTGTCCCAATAAGATTCTTTAATGTAAATAGAAATGTACCTTATTTAGGGTTCCCCTCCTATATATAGGGGGCCCCAATCATTTGTAAGCATGATCAATCATTGACAAAAAATATACACCTTTACTTTTCTGCTCATCTCTCATAAATTGTCCTTTAGCTTTATTATATTCTCTTTTTTTATTTCTACTGTTCATCGAGGCACTTCTCCAGGTCACCTTGGGGCTTGAGAAAGAAACTTGTTCATATACTAGTTTGATTTAATTCGTTTACTCAACTCACATACTTACCTTCCTTGTCAAAGTAATTAGTATTGGATTAAATCACATATCTTTAAAACCTCATTATAAATTTAAATTGTTACTCAGTTTTTAGGTTAAACAGTTTGGCCCCCGCCGTGGGGCTAAAGAAAATAGTGATTATTTCATTACTGATTCTCATTACACACGATATTTTTACACTTTTTCTTGTTAAGATTTTCTGATTCTCATGATTAAAACATGTCAAACTCGCAAAACGCATCTGTTCATAAAAACAAAGGTTTCGGATTTCATGGGGAAAACAACAATGTAGGGGTCAGTGTACCACCGATAAACCCTGGGGGAGTGCCAAATATGGAGCCAGTCGAAGTTGGTTCACACATTGCTCTAAACGCGACTTAGGCACCGACGTCGGAGGAAGCGTACGCGGAGAGACCCAACCTGGTGGCCAAAGAACACAGGGTCGAGAAGATGGGGAAGTCAGCCTCCAAGTAATCTTTGAAATGTTACAAGCGCAACAGATTGCTATCGTTCAGCTGCAAAGTCAACAAAGGACTCCGAGTGTGATGGGACCAGAAACTACTTGCCGTGCTGAACCAATGCTGGAAAGGTCGAGTGATAATGGATCTGGGACTGACCCCACTATCATGAGAATGCTCGAAGAACTCACAAAAAGGATCGAGTCAAGAGAAAAAAGGATCGAGGATAATGATAAAAAGGTGGAGACATACAACTCGCGTGTCGACCAAATACCAGGAGCGCCTCCGATTTTGAAAGGTCTTGATTCCAAAAAGTTTGTGAAAAAACCTTTTTCCCCGAGCGCGACTCCAAAGCCTATTCCAAAGAAGTTTCGCATGTCGGACATACCGAAATACAATGGGACCACCGATCCCAATGAGCATATCACTACGTACACATGTGGTATAAAGAGAAACGACTTGGAGGACGATGAAATTGAATCGATTCTGGTAAAGAAATTTAGGGAGACTTTGTCCAAAGGGGCGATGATTTGGTACCACAACCTGCCCCCAAACTCTATTGATTCATTCGCCATATTGGCGGATTCATTTGTAAAGGCACATGCTGGTGCTATAAAATTTACAACAAGAAAATCAGACGTCTTCAAAATTAAACAAAGGGACAGCAAGATGTTGAGAGAATTCGTGTCCCGATTTCAGATGGAACGAATGTAAATACCACCAGTCTCCAATGATTGGGCTGTTCAAGCTTTCACCCAGGGGTTAAACGAGCGGAGCTAGATAACGTCACGATAGTTAAAGAAAAACTTGATTGAGTATCCCGCGGTGACTTAGGCGGATGTGGTTAACAAATATCAGTCAAATATTAGGGCTGAGGACGACCACTTAGGAGCCCCCTCAAGTTCGTTTTATCCGAGAAGATTATCAGCAAAGGATTCGAGGGACGGAGTCAGGGAACCAAGGTCGAACAAAGAACGGTATTAGCCGTATGTCGAAGAACGATGAAACAGTTCGAGGCGCAACGTACCTCAGAATGATCGAAGAGTGGATCGAGGACAGAATCCTCGAGGACTCATGAGTAAGTTCAAATTTGATAGGCATGCAGGATCGGAAGAGGCACCTCGATTATCGGAATACAATTTCAGCATCGATGCCTCGGGGATCGTTTCAGCCATTGGGAAGATTAGGGATACCAGATGGCCCAAACCTATACAAACTGCCTGTCACGCCCCAAACTTGGGGAGTCGTGGCTGGCACCCGGTGCCGAGCTGGCCCGAATGAACCACTCTGTAACTCACAATCGTTCGATCAAAACTAGAACATACATAGGTCGAGTTGGCTGAACTCATTTCTTTTGTAACCATCATGGGCCAACATGTCCACAACTCATAATGTACAACTGTAAGTGTGCAACACTGTATCAATAAACTATCTTTCTTAAGACATGAATACATATGGGCCGTCAAGGCCTCTGACATAGTGTACAAACTGAACCTCTGTCTACAAAGCCTCTAAGATTAATTGACATCAAACGGGACAGGGTACCGGCCTACCCATAAGTTTGAAGAAAAATTCTGACACGATGACTCATAGACTCGGCTGCACTGCGAATGAGGTGGAGTCTTACCGATCCTTTGCTGAATGCCAATCTTTCCTACTACGAAGGCTTGTCAAACTGATTATCTATACCTGCAGGCATGAATGCAGCATCCCCAACAAAATGACATCAGTACGAATAATGTACCGAGTATGTAATGCAATATACTGAAAGTTGAACTGACTGATAATAGAACAACTGAAAACAATTGGAAGTCAAAGATAATCAAAAGATATGCTAACCTGCTGATACTGACTCAACTCTCTCAATATAGTAAGTAAAATAGTTGTCCGGCAGGCTCGCTCATAGGCGCTTGGCCATACTAGGCTCTATATCTCGACCAACTGGGCTCGCTCATAGATGCTCGGCCACAGTAGGCTCAGTATATAACTTACCATCTGATCAGAGGTTGCCTAATAGAGGCCTGCCCATTGATTATAGCTCGATGATAATGAAAATACTGTAATATTGTATATATAGACTCTCTACCCTCTTGACTGGAAAAAGGAAATACTCAAATGAATATGAAATCCCGATAAAGATAATACTGTAACTTACAAAAATAGAAAAATATACGTAAATTCCGGGATATGAATTTTTCTTGATGCCTCGTTATCAAACTCGTGTAATTACGAGATCATACCAAAATGAAAGAAGGGCTTAGCCTTAACATACCTGAGCTGATTCTCTTGACAATCTCTCTAACACATGTCTTTTATGAAGAAGACATAACGGCAGATCGAAGTAGGGAAAAATCCGTATGATATTCTTGAAAAAGATTGCACCGTACTTCCTTAGAATCACAAAATCCCACGTTACTAAATATTAAGTAGTCTTGTATGATATTTTATTGTAGCAAATCTCATATACAATTTGTATGAAATTATACACGGTTTTGACAATATACCAGCCCCAACCATTGTCAAATTTGGCTTAACTTTGTGCTAAAATGATGTTTGTAGCTCCTAATCTCAAAGGGGGTAAGCAAGCATTAGCTTGCATGTTCTAAAGTGAAGATTTGTATGCAAATCTCATTCAGAAGACTAAAAAGGGGGTGAATCACTTAATGGACACCTTGCTACATAACACATGAGTCACAAATCACTTAATGGACACCTTACTACATGATACATGAGTCACAAATCACTTAATGGACACCTTGCTACATAATACATGAGTCACTTAATGTAGTTCTATGTGGCTGCCACATTTTGTGTCCAATCTTTATCCAAAGACTTCAATTAATCAAATACTAATTATTAATTAACTAGGTAATGTCACATTACCCAATATTTAACCAATTACCTATATAATTAAGAACTTTTTTCACTTACTTAAAATACTACTCACTTCTCACATACCTTATACATCCTACTATCATGGTCATGTGGTACCTTGTATGGCACTAGTCCATAAATACCGAGTGTTTTAGCTCGGGCTATATTTTATCCCGACATGCCAAGCTTCGAAGAAACTCGTTTTCTTCGATTCGCTCACCCTTTCACATTCACGAATTTACTTATCACTTGTTTGAAATAGCATAATTCTTATAATCTCAAAATAATCTCATATCCCCGAACTTACATTATTAGCTTACGACAAAACTTTTACGTACGAAAATGCGGAAGGTAACATCTCATTTTCGAACTTATATCAATTTACTTATGGTGTACTTCCACATATGAAAATATGGGGTGTAACACTGACCCTTCTCAAAGGAATCCCAACTTGATGTGTAAGTATCACGGGACACATAGGCATAGGACCGAGGATTGCAGACAATTAAGAGAGGACGTAGCCCGATTATTAAACGAGGGGAATCTTCGGGAATTTCTCAGTGACAGAGCCGTAAACCATTTCATGGAAATATACACCAGTAAGAAGAATGAACCGGAGGAGCTTCAACATGTTATTCACATGATCATCGGCGGAGTCGACGTCCCGCAGGGACCCGTGTTCAAACGCTCTAAAGTGTCAATTACAAGGGATAAGCGGACTCGAGACTACGTGCCCGAAGGCACCCTTACATTCAATGAAGAAGACACTGAAGGCCTCTCTCAATCACACAATGATGCACTGGTAATTTCTATTCTGTTAAATAAATTTCAAGTTAAACGTATACTTATGGATCTAGGTAGCTCGGCGAACATAATCAGTTCGAGGGTCGTAGAGCAGCTCAGGCTGCTAGATCAAATCATATCTGCATCTCGAGTCTTGAATGGCTTCAACATGGCAAGCGAAACGACGAAGGGAGAAATAATCCTCCCAGTGAACGTGGCCGAGACTATATAGGACACTAAATTTCATGTCATCGAAGGTGACATGAGGTACAATGGATTGCTTAGGAGGCCATGGATCCATAGCATGAGGGAAGTACCCTCAACCCTTCACCAAATGATGAAATTTCTGACAAAAGATGGTGTGAAGACAGTGTACGGGGAGCAACATGCAGCAAAGGAGATGTTTGCAGTTCATGATTTGACACCAGTATCGACACCCTCGACCTCGGAAAAGTCGAACATCAAAAATAAGCAAACGGCCAAAGAGCAATCACAGTCCATATCCTCAATTGAATACGAGGAACAAGTAGCCGAGTATGAAAGAGAGGACTTCCTTACCTCCCAAGCTTTTTTCGACCCCGAGTAGTCGGACGCAACAAAGTCCATGATCGAGGAACTAGAGCAGGTGATATTGATCGACATCTACCAGAACGGAAGGTATACCTGGGAACGGGGTTAACCCCCGAACATAGGAAAAAACTACTACAATTCCTTATCGATAACATAAATTGTTTACCTAGGTCCCATTTAGATATGACAAGGATCCCCTCAGAGATAACCACCCATCGGCTGAGTCTCGACCCAGGTTCAAAATGGTAAAGCAAAAGAGAAATCCCAATCCGAGGTGAAGCACGGATTCATAAAGGATGAGGTAACTAAACTTCTCAAAATAGGGTCCATTAGGGATGTAAAGTACCCCAAGTGGCTAGACAATGTAGTAGTAGTCCCCAAAAAGGGAAACAAACTTAGAATGTGTGTAGATTACAAAGATTTGAACAAGGCGTGCCCTAAAGACTCCTTCCCACTGCCTAACATCGATTGAATGATCGACGCCACGACTGGCTACGAAATTCTAACCTTTCTCGATGCCTACTCCAGGTACAATCAGATTCAAATGAACCCGGATGACCAGGAAAAAACCTCGTTTATCACGAAGTATAGAACATATTGTTACAACATAATGCCCTTTGGGATAAAAAATGAGGGGCTAAGTACCAGCGCCTAGTTAATAAGATGTTTGAACAACAGATAGGCAAATCTATGGAAATTTATATTGATGATATGCTAGTTAAGTCCCTGCACGCAGAGGACCATTTGACTAATTTGCAGGCAACGTTCGAGATCTTAAGAAAGTACAACATGAAAATCAACCCCGAGAAATATGCCTTCGGGGTTGGCTCGGGCAAGTTCTTGGGTTTCATGGTTTCGAACAGGGGGATTGAAATCAACCCCGACAAAATCAAAGCCATCGAAGAAATCACTGTCGTGGACAATGTGAAGGCCGTACAACGGATAACCGGGCTGACAACTGCTTTACATTGATTTATCTCGAGGTCATCAGATCGGAGCCATAGTTTCTTCTCTTTCCTCAAAAAGAAGAATGATTTTCATGGACCCCGGAATGTCAACAAGCATTGGAGGAATTAAAATGGTACTTATCGATCCCACCTCTGCTTCACACTCTGAAGGCGGATGAGAAATTATATTTATACTTGGTCGTGTCCTAGGTAGCGGTAAGCAGCGTGCTGGTTCTAGAAGATCAAGGTACACAATTTCCTGTTTATTATGTAAGTCGAATCTTAGGAGATGCTGAAACCAGATATCCACATTTAGAAAAGTTAGCACTTGCATTATTAAGCGCATCTAGAAAGTTGATGCCGTACTTCCAATGTCATCACATATGTGTGACTACATACCCACTTTGAAATGTTTTGCATAAGCCCGAGTTGTCGAGCCGATTTGAAAAATGGGCCATCGAACTTGGAGGGTACGATATCGAGTATCAACCCCGAACGACCATCAAGTCTTAAATTTTAGCAGACTTCGTGGTAGATTTTGCACCTACCCTCGTACCCGAATTAGAAAAGGAACTTCTACTAAAGTCGGGTACATCCTCGGGGGTGTGGACCCTCTTCACAGACGGCACCTTGAATGTGAAAGGGTCCGGGCTCGGTATTGTTTTAAAACCACCTACGGGCGGTGTCATTAGACAATGTATCAAAAGTTCTAGATTAACTAACAATGAGGCCGAGTATGAGGCCATTATTGCAGGTCTCCAACTAGCCAAAAGCCCGAGAGCGGAGGTCATCGAGGCCTAATGTGACTCTCTTTTGGTGGCAAACCAAGTAAACGAAAGCTTTGAAGTTCGAGAGGATATAATGCAAAGGTATTTGGACAAACTACAAGTAACATTGCATCGCTTCAAAGAATGGACGCTGGACCATATACCTCGAGAGAAGAGCAGTGAGTCCGACGCACTTGCGAACTTGGGGTCATCAGTTGAGGAAGATGATATTGTCTCGAGACTGTTATCCAATTGTCGAGGTCTGTGGTCGAGGAAGGCCATGTTAAGATTAATTTTACAAGTTTGACGTGGGATTGGAGGAACAAATATGTTGAGTATTTTAAGCACATAAAGCTTCCCTCAGACCCTAAGGAATCGAAGGCCCTGCGGACCAATGCAACTCGATTCACGCTAGATAAAATGGAATATTGTATAGGAGGACCTTCGACGGACCATTGGAAATATTCTTAGGACCAGGGGATACCGATTATGTGTTGCGAGAAATCCACGAAGGAACTTGTGGGAACCACTCTGGCGTTGAATCTTTGGTTCATAAAGTAATTAGAGCTGGATATTACTGGGATATCATGGAAAGAGATATTAAGGAGTTCATTAGAAAGTGTGACAAATGCCAAAGGTTTGCACCAATGATCCATCAACCCGGTGAACAACTCCATTCGGTCCTATCCCCGCAGCCATTCATGAAATGAGGGATGGACATCGTCGGCCCCTGCTAACGGCACAAGGTAAAGCTAAGTTCATTTTGTTTATGAGTGATTACTTTTTGAAATGGGTAGAAGCGCAGGCCTTCGAGAAAGTAAGAGAAAAAGAAGTTATAGATTTCATATGGGACCACATCGTGTGTCGGTTCGGGATACCTACTGAAATAGTATGCGACAATGGGAAGCAATTTATCAACAGCAAAGTGACAAAATTCCTCGAAGATCACAAGATCAAAAGGATTTTATCAAAACCATATCACCCAAGAGAAAATGGCCAGGCCGAGTCCACGAACAAAACTGTTATCCAAAATTTGAAGAAGAGGTTGAACGATGCTAAAATTAAGTTGAGAGAAGTGTTGCTCGAGGTACTATGGGCATATCGAACGACATCAAAATCAAGCACAGGGGAAATTACATTATCTTTGGTGTATGGGTCCGAAGCGTTGATTCCTGTCGAGGTCGGGGAGCCCAGCGTCAGGTTTCAGTATACCACCAAGGATTCAAACCACGAGGCTATGAACACTTGTCTTGAACTACAAGATGAAAATTGAGAAGTTGCACTTGTTCGAATGGCTGCACAAAAGCAAAGGATCGAGAGGTATTATAACGAACCTTCGCCACTTCGGAATCGGGGACTTAGTTCAAAGATAAATCACCCTCAATACTCTAGACCCAAATGAAGGAAAATTAGGCCCTAATTGGGAAGAACCATACTGAGTCATCAGAGTCGTGGGGAAGGGATCTTACAAACTTAGCACAATGGAAGGCACTACCAAACAACTGGAATGTATCACTACTCAAACAATATTATTGCTAAGGAATGAATTTCTTCTTTTTCCATTTATATTTAAGACTAACCCCTCAGAGGTGTTCGATCGAAGACGTCGAGGCATTCTTCAACTCAAAGACCTTAGGTTTTAAAGCATGTGTTGCACACTTTTTCCCTTAGATCGGGTTTTATCCCAAATGGGTTTTTCTGGCAAGGTTTTTAACGAGGCAACAATTATATGCTACCTAAGGGGAATTCAACAAGTATCCAAGGATTCTTTCTAATCAACCTCGAATACTGGGGGGAATCACCCCTCGGGGACTGGAATTTTTGAGGAAAATAGGAAAATACTTCACGCTTAATAATGCCTCGATAGAGAAACTGTGTAATGGGCCATACGGTAAAAGGAATCGTGCCCATATAGGAATACCGAGCCTTGAAGGAAAAACATGTACACACATATGATTTATTGAAAGAAGCACCTTTTCTATTTAAGCATCTCATGTTTTGAAGAAATTTGTTACTCCATACTTATGATTCTATATAAGAAAATGCTAAAGAGCCAAGACACAAGTACATCTCGACCACTGGGGGACTAACATCGATAGTCAAAAACACTCGAACTATGCAAACTTAAACTCATAAGACCTCAAAGAGGCAACCCTCGACATAAAGGCCAAGGCCATCATACTCGAGGACTAGCCTTTTGAACAAATTCAAAGGGTTATCGTGAAACAAGTCCAAGAGACATACCCGAAGGCTACAACCTTATTAAAATACTATGGACATATAAAAAAGGCTACGACAGAAATAATGCGGCTCGGAGACGTTCGACATTAGCCATAAGTTAAAGGCCTTCAAACACTTCAAAAAACCTGGTTAAATCAGGCTACCCTTGGAAAAAGCAAATGACAAAGGGCTTTGATAAGATCAGCCCTCGAGCAATTTAAAGGCTTCGATAACATCAGCCTTCGAAAAAGCCTTAAGAGGTATTTGATTATGTTTACACAAACAAATTACAAATAGGGTTCTGATCAGCCGAACCTTAAAAAAAAAAAACCAACAGGAACAAAAAACACATGCTAAGGCATAGAAAAATTCTCACCAAGTCTTTTAGCCAAAAAGAGGGAAACATTACAGTCGTTTTAGAGGCCAAATTGGCCCGACCTAAAAGAGCCTTAGTGCCAAAACATATAGGGCGCGAGACCTTTCTCTCACTCAACTCGGACTCAAGAGTCCCATCATCCCGAGCTCGTGTAAAATATTTAAGTTTGGCTCGAGGATTAACAAAAATCTGAAGAGGTATTCTATTATAAAGATTTCCTGTTATTCGATAGAAGGCCTAAGGGCTTATCATATTCTGAGTCCAAGCCAACATTCATACTGTTCATAAGAGTTATAACATCAAATTTTTTTGCAATGAAGACAAAAAGGAATTCAACACAAGCCAAAGATGAAGCAAAGGGATCCTTTATATTTATAAGAGATATTTACAAAAGATGTTTACAAGGGGACCTTACAAAAAAATACAAAAACAAAATTAAGGAGCCTAATCTACTTCGGAGCCACATCCTCGGGAGCCGTGTCTTCGGGAACATCCTCCTCGGGGACTTTATTTTCATCTTCCCCGCTCTCGGAGCTGCTAGCAGAACCCTCATCATCGAAGATCATAGCGGAAAACTCTTCATCCAAAGTTTTTGCTTTGTCTATATCAGCTGAGAGGTCGAATCCTCGAGCGTACACCTCCTCGAAGGCTTTTCTCCAGGACTGCAACCTAGCATTGTTAAAGGAACATGATAGCTTAATTTTGACCGCAACAGAGATCTCATGTGCCTGAGTGTTAGCGGCTATGGCGTCAACTTGGTACGAGGACACAAATGCCTCCACCTCGATTTGGCTTTCGCAAGCTCAACGCCCAATTTAGCCACGAGCTCCTCAATTTTGCATCCTCGGGCCAAGCTTTCCTCCTTCGCATTTTGAAGATGGTGTTCAATCAAAGACAGTTTCTTCTGAAGTGTATTTTTCTCCGAGGTGAGATAGTCCATGTGTTGTCTCCACCCTATGGTCTCGACCTCTTTCATATTGAGCTATTCTCGAAGCTGCTCCACCAGCTCCCCCTTTTGCTGAACCTGCAAAATTGAACTGTTAGTCACTTAATCGGATAAAGTCATAACAAATCCTCGAGATCTGTATTACCTTTTCAATAAGCTCAGTCTGTTCTTGATGAGCCTTCGCCAACTCGACTCAGAGATCCCTGACCTCCTCCTCTTTCTGTACATAAAGGCGCTTAAGGCCATCCCTCTCTTTTGCCAGCTTCTTAATTTCGGCTTCACATCGGGCTAGCTCGGCCCGAGATTTGGAAAATGCTTGCCGGTGAAGCAGTACGGTCTTCATGCAAAGAAAATGAGTCAGACTTAGAAATATGAGAATTAAACTCGAGCATAATTATGAAGACAAAAACTTGCTTAAGAAGCCTTTTGGCCTCATAAAAAATAAACAAGGTGTCAGGATCGACACCATCCTCGATCCCCGCAAGGCACTCCTAAAAAATGTCGCCCCTTTCATGGGCCGTTCCCACATCAGGAGTCCTCATGGCCTGTGCATCCCGAAATTGCGATTCAGAGAACACTAGGCCCGACGACGAATCATCTACATCGATTACCCCAAGTGATTAACTTGGGATATTATCCTATCTTTGAAGGGCCTCGGAATTAGGCTCTTCGAGCTCACCCACCAAGTGTCCCACAGGACGAGGCACACTTTTTCCACTTTATGGCTCGATATTGAATCGCATCTGCCACTATCGATTCATCGGCCTTCGAAGCATCAGTGCTTCCTCTTTTCCGAGCTACCAACAGGAAACCATCATCTTCTCTCTCTTCTCCTTCTCTCTCTTTATTCTCAGCATGAAGACGTTGGGCCATTTTCGGAGATAAAGCCACGGTATCGGCCTTAGGCTGTCGAAGCTTGCTTTCTTTGGCTTCGGGGAGCTTGCAGGCGATCCCCTCTTCCTTTTCTTCTCCTTAACAGGTTTTGGGATTTCTTCTTCACCAGGAAGGGGAGGCCGCATAACAACAGCGTCTTCGAGGCTTACATAAAAATAAAAGTAAGTATTTCACTAAGGAACACAAATATGCAAACAATAGAACTCACCATGATTTTTGGCCTCCCATCAACCTTTGGCCAAATCATGCCAGCTGCGTTTGGCGTATGAAGAAGTAGAGGCCAGAAGCCGAACCTAGCCTGGGAGGTCCGGAACCGCACAGGGAAACCAAGCAACGACTGCATCATTATGAAAAAATAAGATCGAGAAAGGGATAAGATCGAGAAAGAGCAGAAAAAGTGGAGTATTCAATCAGTATCGATAGGCCTGTACATACGTTTCATGTTCTGTAACTCGGGGAATGGAATCCTCTCAGCACAAATCAGGTTGGAGGTCCTGATTCGGATGAACTGACTCATCCACCCTTGTCCTTGTCCTCATCGATGGTGGAGAAGAGGGATTTCTAGGACCAGCGTTCCAGCTTTATCAAGCCACCTTGATAAAGGCGATGGTTGTATAACCTGATCAGATGGTCAAGGGTAAAAGACATCCCCTCGACCTGGCTTGAGAAGTATCTGATCAGGTTGACGATTCGCTAGAATGAGGGGTAGATCTGACCAAGCGTTACTTGGTATTACTGGCAAAAATCGAGAACGAGTGGGTCTATGGGACTCAGAGCAGGATCTACAGGACCCAACGTGAATGGATAGGTACACACACTCAGGTACCATGCTCTGTGAGTAGTAACGTCCTCTTCAGAGGAAGGGACCACCACGTCTTTTTTCTCCCAGTTGCATCAAACTAATATACCGAGACATGGGTTCACATCAACCCGGGACTGAGGCAATTTTATCGATTTTGAAATTAGAAGTTGTTTTGCATGACCCGGGAATAAATTCTTCGATACAAGGTTGCACCACCACTTTACTTCTGGATGGTCGTGATGACGAAGAGGCTTTCTCTTTCTGGGGAATAGTTTTAGACGTTTTAGGCATTGTTGTTGAGAAATTCAAAAGAAAAGAAGAAGTTGGTGATGGAATAAGAACAAGTTGAGAGAAGAGTAAGCTCAGAGAAATTGAAGAAGCTAATGAGATTTTAAGAACACTTTAAGAAGTAAAGATTGCAAAATTTAGGATTTGGGTTATTTATAGAGGTCGATTAAGCGTGTTAGGGAAGCCGAACGACCGACCATCAGCCGCCTTCAATTAATGGCCTTGGGGAACTGTGCGGACGAGACCTTTCCATCACATCAATCGCTGACATCACGAGGTTGACATCATGGTTGAGGCATCGAAGTGACGGGAATCAAATCATTTCTTATCATTTTATTCTATGAAATGCGGGGACTATGTGTATACGGTAAAAATCATATGACCCCGATTTTGTAGGCTCGAGAGGTCGCATCGAGGGCAGAAGTTTGATAAAGACTTAGAAGCAGAATAAGAGGCTCGAAGACCTAAGTGCTTGGGAGACATCGGAGCCAAGTATGATCGATTCAAAAATAGTGACACTATGAGTTTGTTACAAAAGGATAAGATTCTTGCCACATCCCCAAGATCATGGTGCGTAAATTCCGGAATAGTTACTTAGTACAAATTTGTATTAGGTTGTTATAGAGCTGTCCAAATAAGATTCTTTATTGTAAATAGATATGTACCTTATTTAGGGTTCCCCTCCTATATAAAGGGGACCCCAATCATTTGTAATGTTACGCATCTCTTTTCTGAGATTCCTTGGTAGGGCGATGTAAGGCTAAGCAACTGATGTCAGTGCAGTTGTTGTCCGCCAACTGAGGTCCCATCTGTACGCTAAACGAGATTGTGAGTGCCGTACGGGAAAACCAATATAAAAAAAATTGAGAGAACAATAATGAGAATTGAAAGAAAGCTTGATTGAATTAATGAAGTCTATTACAAAAGAAGGCAACGCGGTGTCGAGGGGAGAGACACCAGTACAGGGAATTGCTTGCTATAATTTTTTTGATTGCTTGATTCCCCCTAATAATGCTTAAAAAAAAATGAAAGTTACTAGGCATGACCTAAATAAGCTAGAGAATCATAATGGAAATACATGGAATAAAACTACTTTATATTTACAATGTAAAGGACTTAGTTTTCTACAACGTAGAAACATGTCCGTCGTCAGCAACTTTGTCTTACGCATCAGAATCTGCGCGCGCAACATTGTATGCGCACGCAACGCTGTTGATAGCTACCTGTGGCTGGGTGCTGGTGAGGGATAGCGGTGGGGCGACAGTGGCAAATGCGCGCTTGTCACTTGGCGAGGCCAAGACCACGGGGCCGTCTGTGGAGCTAGGCATTGGGAGGCCTTCTAGGACACCACAGGGTGCGTCCAAGGTGTCATGGGGCGTGGCTGGAAAGCCGCCCATGACATTCTCCCCAACCTGAGTTGGCGATGTCCTCGGCGCCTTACTTGCAAGATAATCTTCAATTAGGCTCTTGTAGGCTTTGAGGTTTGTTCCCCTTTCCCAAGTATTCTTCTCTGCATCACAACCTTGCCATTTCACCAAAAACTCTTGATGATCCTTCCTTGAGGCGTGAATCACCCGATCATCAAGTATGGTTTTAGCATGCCTTTTCCCAGTTGAATTGGGGCCTCGAATACTGCGTATTGTGATTTGGCTCTGTGAAGGTTCCTCCGTGTCTTCCCGAAAATATTTTAGAAGGTTGACATGGAAGACGAGATGGATTTTCCACCAAGCTGGGGTATCCACCCGGTATGCAACTTTACCAATGTGCCTTTCAATGGACAAGGGTCCAATGTGTTTTTGCAATAGGCAAGGGTCATGGACCCCTGCAAACAAGTACCGCTTTGGGCATCTGAACATCACTTTGGCTCCTACTTGGTATTCAACAAAGCGACGATTTTGATCAGCATGCCTCTTCATCCGCTTTTGGGATTTGACTAGATAGCTCTGCACCATCTCCAAATTTTACTTCCATTCTTTTTATAAGCTAGCAACTCGAGGAGATTTTGACATGTTTGGTTCATTCACAGTGTGTGGCAGTAGCGGTTATTGACCGGTAATAATTTCAAAAATGCTCCAGTAATAATTTCAAAAGAACTTTTGTTTGTACTAGAGCTCTTTTGTGAATTGAAACGTAGTTGAGCAGCATCTAGAAGCTTCACCTAATTCTTCTACGATCCGGTAACAAAGTGGCAGAGATATTCCTCCAACATACCATTGAACCGCTCTATCTGGCCATCGTATTGTGGATGAAAACTTGAGCTATGACTCAATTTTGACCCAAGGCACTTAAATAATTGGGTCAAAAAATTGCTAGTGAAGCGTGAATCGCTATCACCGGCGCCAAAATTTGATCACACTCAACTATGTCTTGTAGAAGACTAAGCGGGCGCTGCAAATATAATCCGAGGTATTACGCCCAGAGTCGATCCCACAGGGAATTTACGTATCAATTAAGTCTTTAAAATAATAAACTATTACTCAATCAATTTTCTCAAGACTTTTGAATATCAAGTGGTGATGTTTACTAAATCTAATAACAAAATAATAAACTAGCAATTAACTAACAATATAGTGTAAACAATGATAATAAAGGTCTAAGGTTATGGTTTCCCCCGTTGGTGAATTCTTCCTCGGATATTTCTTATAGGTTAATTAGTCATCTCTATCAATCATGAATGATCTATCTATCACAAATCTCTCTCAAGTTATTATGATAATTTACTAGACGCACTCTCTCAAGTTACGCTAGCTAGA
>ML319614.1:0-36135 GCA_005239505.1 Nicotiana paniculata | reverse complement strand
ATTCTTAGATAAAAAATGGCAAATCATATATATATATATATACCAACGTTACTTTTAAACTTACAGGAAACTATAAAAATAAGAAAATTTAATATTTACACTATAGTTTAAATTATGCAAAAAAAAATATAATAGTTTACTTATTAAAATTCTAATTAAAAGATATTCCATATATATATTCACGCTTTTAAGAATGTGAGTATTATTATTATTTATTTACTTATTTTAATTAAATAAAATCTACTAAGTGTAAGACAAAAGCTTAAAACATTAATATTAGGCCTAAAAAAAATATTTACACTAAAATAGTATAACATTTGAGTGTGGTCAAAAATTAGTTGTTCACAGTGTATAAGCAAATGAAAGTTGAAACACAAGAAAAACGAGTGAGGGGGAGCGAAATCATCACTTATTTTCTCAAAAACACTTCTTGAGAAGGTAAAGAATGGTATGAACACAACGTGTACTTTTTGTGCAGGTTTCATTTGTTGCTTTCTTACTTGAGAGTTGAGAATAGTAACTCAAGTCTACTGTACGTCTAAAAGAACACCTATACTCGAAAAATATCGTGGTGACACATACTTGATTACAAATCTAGACTCCAATTAATGCTTTTTTAAAACTTTACTGAAAGTATGAGATATAAAACTATACTATAAATGTGGAAATTAATAATAGGTTTGGTTGGTAATAATACATTGCATGAAAAGAGAGGATGTGGTAACTGGTTCTTGAATAGTAGCCAACTATATAATTGATCCTCTTGGCTAAACATCTTTTTTCGCATAACTCTTATACGGTGTTTTTTGTGATTTTGATTATATTGTATTTCTATTTGGATTCTCAGTTCATGTAAATAAAATATTCAAATTAACTCACTATGAATAATCCATGAAATTGTCCTTTATTTAATTTCAATAATTAATAATCTTTTTAGTTTGCCTAGAAATATATCAAAGGAGTCATAAAATTGATTGTTTGGGATAGCTCATGCAGGTATTAGTAATGTATTTACTATATTTGGAATGTATTACATTATTCAACATCTCAAGTTCTGTTTTGATGTTACGTTCTCTTTTACTTTTATGGCCACGCTTAAATCACCAGTGATTCAAATTGATCTTTCTTGGCATGAATTGAAATGTTTAAGCTACAAAGTTTATTGTAACTGCTTTTTTGTTTTAATTATTTTATGTTTCATATATACTTTGACTTTTACTAATTATTAAACAACTTCTTCTAATTGTTGCTTGCCTAAGTCCTTATCATATTTTTCCGTAAAGATATGTAACCTTCTAATTTATAATATGTTTATTTGTTTGCAGATATTTTTGGTCAAGAAATACTAGAAAAAGGACTAGAAAGAAGATCAAAGACCGCATATATAAATAGTTATATCACACATATCGTTAGTGTTGTGGCACTTTAAGCATCCCTTAATGTGATGCTCCCATGGACGAAAACAATGTAGATTTTGTTCAAAATGTATGTAAATAAGTGTGTATCACTTAGCATAAAATATTGTCTACTAGATTCCATATTACATCATTAATTTCTACTATATTTAGGGGTGTTCAAAATCGAACCAAAATTGAAAATCAAACTGAAATTGGAGGTTAATGGATTATTGGTATCGGGTTAACGGTTTAACGGACGGGGAACATATTGAAATTTTTTTATTAACAACTTATCGGTTTGGGGGCGGATTATTCAATTTTCTTAACGGATAATCTGTTAAGCCGTTATATATATATATATATATATATATATATATATATATATATATCAAAAACTCTTACACTTTCACTCTTCACTCTTGACTCTTCAGTAGTCTATCTCTAAGTTAAACATGAGATTGAGTTGACGATACCTCCTAATGAAGACTTCGGAACACACTAGGGACAACAGGTATGTGTACCCCACTGTATGATCTCTCTCAGCAATTTGAATGGTTTAGTTGAATGGATATTCAGTAGCATATGATCTTAAATCAATAAGGAAACAGTAGTTTTTTCCTTCATTGAAACATTACTAGGCTACTTGTATAATGTTGTTGTATGTAATGAATAAGAAAATGTTATTTTCTCATGTTTGATGATTATGATCGCTCTTCAATGCATATAAATAATGACTGGTACAGTGATTCCCATCCATATTCTTGCTTTTCTATGTGATGAAGTTGACAGCCATTGCTTCATCTTTTCACTCTACACACACTACATCATTCTAATGTAGGCGTTAATAGACGTGTATGTCTGGACTCAATGTGTAATTTTCTATTCTGAATTTGTATGCTAGGCGGTCAACAAACAATTCATAGACGCAATATAGATTTAATTAGGCCAATAAACCGCCCGATAAGAGCTAAATGAATACTAATCGCCCGATATATATATATATTCATTAATCTGGTTATCATCTAAAGCTCTATCAATTACCAACAAGAGTTGTGGTGGAGTGGTAAGTACTCCTTCATCCTTAACCAGAGGTCTCGGGTTCGAGTNAATGTGCGACTTTCCAGCGCAAATCCAGATTTAGTCGTGTCCCAATGTCAATGCCGAATACCGGATAGGAAACCAAAAAAAAAAAACTCTATCAATTAGCCTTCCTCCGTGACTCTGAGAATGTGATGGACTGCTCTCTCAGCGAATGTCCCTAAACACAGTTTATTTGAATGGTTGTTTCTGTGTTGTATTGTATCGTATTGTTACTTTACATAATATTTTAATTTTTATTTAAATTTATTTTATCGTATCATTGAATTCGGCATTACGTAACGACAAAAGGTCCCATTTTATGGAACGACTGTTTCTTTGTTACCTTATTTTTCATTTTGCACTTATTAGATAATTTTATTTTATCATTCCATGTCCTTTTATATAATAATTCTATCTCGTACCTTACTTCTTTTTACAATATTATAAGTTTATTCTTTATATTATTAATGCATGATGAAACAATGACAAACAATATGATACAATAAAATATTACACAATACTTATAATATTATAAATTTATTTTTCATATTATTATTGCATGACATCAAGATCCTACAACTGAGTTAAAAATATTTACAAATATAGTATGTTTTCATTTGTAATTATTTCTACTTTCACGCATAGGCTTCAAATTATCTGTTCGGGCTTTTGTACTATCATCAGAAATTGGCCCTAGTGTAGAACTAGTAATATCTATTTGTCAAACGCATATTATATAAAACAATAGTGCGAAATTATAATGAAACTAAATATTTAAAAGTTAATAAACTTTAGAAAGTATCATTTCAACATTAAGGAATTAGATTGCTTGCCTACAATGTAGTTACCATAAACACCTGTGGCAGCAGATACAAATAGATCTTACAAACGTTATAATATGAGCAGAGAGTCTTTGGAAACAGCCTCTCTACCTCCACAGGGTAGGATAGAGTAGGGGTAAGATATGCGTACACACTACCCTCTCCAGACCTAACTTGTGAAATTATACTGGGTATGCTGTTGTGACAAATGTTATAATATGAGTACCACAGAGAAGAAATACAACTTCAAGGTCAATAACGCTACTCTTAGTACACAATTCAACTCGAACACTAATAATGACTACAAAATTTGCTATTACAAGATCAAAATTAGTAAGATCTTTTTGCTTACATGTCCATTTCATTCTAGCTAGCGGAGTTTGGCGCATATCTCTCATTGTACTGCTGTCCGTCTTTCACCCGTACCCTCGTGTTCAACCTATAGAAGATATAGTCAAGAGGTGGGTTATAACAAAGATTGAAGTGTGTAAAAGCAGAACTCATGAGAGGAAACTAATTATGCATATAATATTTTTTACCTCCACAAGAACTTTAGCCTTTTTCTTTGAATTTGCTCTTGGCTCATCTTTCTCTGCTCTTCTTCTAGATAAAACAGAATCTTTTCTACCCCTCTTTTGATGAACTGCAACAGCCTCTTCATCTTCATCATCATCATCGTCATCGTCATCATCCTCGTCGTCCATTCCAACTGCCACATAGTCACACGGATTTACAATTAGTTCACAATTATGGCTTTGCAAGACACTTCCTCGCCAAAACAATGGACATGAATAAATGAATGTATCAGCACCAATACACCAAAAGGATGTGACCGGTATAAATTTGCAACTTCTACTTCAATTTGTTCCAAATAGTACTCTTTTCAACTTAAAATGCTCTCTTTTTTCAAATTCAACCTAGTATTGTCCATGTCAACTAAACATTACGAGAATTCAAATGCAAACTCGTTTATTCCTGGTGTTTAGGTAAACCTAGGGGGACTATTAATTCTGAGTTAAATATGTGCATTGCGTCCTCACTCAAAGGGTGATGTGGCCATTAACTTAGGGAACTAATGAAACACTGGGAAGGGGGAAATAGGATGAGCAAATGAGAGCACATTCATTAAGAACTTTACCACTATCATCATCCAAGCCACTGTCTTTAATTCCAAGACCATCGAAATCTTCCATATCATCTTCCTCTTCAAGATCATCATAGCCTTCAACATATTCCACTTCATGTTCCTGCTTATTCAATCATCAATAGCAGAATGAATCAACGACTCATCTAAATGTATCAGCCAAATTTAACCAATTTACTAAGAATGGCAAAGAATAAACGACTCATCTAAATGTATCAGCAAAATTTAACCAATTTACTAAGAAAGTTTTTGCCAGAGGAGGGTAATCCCAGACTCCAAGACCGAGACAACCCCCCCCCCCAAAAGGGGAGGGGGGGGGGGTAGCAACTAAGAGAAGAAAGGGAAACTAGGGAAACGGCAATATTTAAGAGACAACATAACAAGGGTTTTGATCAAGACCTCCTCATCTTCTTCTTCGCTAGCCACCTGCATTGCTTCTCTACCAAGAATCTCTAGATACTTCCGCTCAGGATAATTGTATATATCACCATAGACTCCTTTAGAAAGGCGTTCCAGCAGTTCCTTCTCAATGCTCTGCAGAGTACAAATGGCATGACTTATAAAGGGAATAGCCAGATGACCAGCCAAATCAAGGAAAAAAGTGATACCCCGAGCAAAGGAAAGAATTACAAGCTTAAACTCACTTTATCAAGAAGAGCTGCTTTTTCAGCCTTTTCCTGTCGGCGAGATTCTCTTTTCGTTTCTTTCCTAGGTGTGGTCATTATCTTCTCCCTGGAGACAAAACAAATTAAAGCATATAGTGAGTGCAGGAAAATACTTTCAGTCAAACATCCATAAGCAAAGATTTATTTCCTCAAGGGGGTGTACCAAAATATGGAAGTAAACAAGTTCCTTCTCGAAAAAGTAAGGGTTACACAGCCAGAGACTAAATCAAAACCTAGTACATTCATCATGGGTAAATGCTGCAACTAAACTATTCTAACTGGATAAAACGGGACAATTATGACTCAGCATACATTGGGTGTATGTTATCCAGTATCGTGGTCCATTGGTATAGCTATAAAAGATGTGACAAATAGAGGCTCTTATGGAACAGCACACCCTCTCTCCCGAATGAACAAATATTAAAATTTGAACTTACCACGCCTAAATGTTCATCCACCAACCAGCAGTGGCGGAGCCACATGCACCAAAGGGGTGTCAACCGACATCCCTTCGCCGGAAAATTACACTGTATAGCTAGGTAATTTTTTTTAAAATATGTATATGTACTATATAATGACACCCCTTGACTTCTTGGTGAGTTTATTTCTTTATATTTTGACTCCCCTTAATGAAAATCCTGGCAACGTCACTGCCTACCAGTCTACTTGGAGGGCATCTAACAAGCCAAGAGATTACTTGTTTGTATTCGTTCTTCTGGAAGCCAGGGTGAGAGAAGGTGAAACGGGATGAAGAGCCAGATTGATAAAACAAACAAGAATCTATAACTTTCAAGCATGCACCTTAAATTTCCTTTATAATAATGCTCAAGACAGTAGAAGAGTAAGATTGAAAAGTAAACTTGAGACAATAAATCACCAAGCATACATACATTTAAGTATTTAGGAGAGAATTTTAACTGTAAACCAAATTCCTGAGAAGGAAGGTCCGAACCTTGTTTTCAAAGCAAGCTTTCTCATTCTTATTCGCATCTGAGTCATTTTTGTTAATCTTTGCTTTGCCTTGTGCACAAGAAACTTTGGCCAGTACATCTGTGGTAGTTGAGAGAGAGGGAAAGAGGGAGGAGGGAAGTTATTGCTTTGAAGACCAACAAGCATACAACGGTAAGTGGAAAAAAGTTAATTGCATTACCAAATGTTTATCAATGATTTCAAGAGCCTTTTCGTAATTTCTTGGCAATTTAACTCTTTCCCAAAGTTTATTTGGCATGTGAGCCCTTTCTATTGTTTTCATGTACAAATAGAACACTCCTGCATAGCACAAAAACAAATAAGCGGATCACAAAAGAAAATTCTCATTCCTCCTACAAAAAATTCCAGTAATTAATAAAAACTACAGAACCAGAAACAGCAGTTTTGGAGAACCCTCCAATGAAACCAGACTATAGATTCTTTAGACATCTTACTATGAATATCAGAACATTTGGTATGACCATATTAGCTTATTCCATCAAGAAAAAGTTAAAATTACCCTCATGATTCATAGCTCAAAACGCAGACAGAAAATGATAAATCAGTATAATCCAAGTATATGGTAATTCCCCCAAGTCGCTTAGCCAGACAAAAAGGGGTAAACAGGACAGGCACTTCACAACCAAAGAAACATCTTCGACTCGAACCTAACATTTAATACTAGTATAAAATACTCTCTAGGAATGGAAGGGTACAAGTAACACAAACCTATAGGTTAAAATCCATTTTTCCATTGCAGCCAAGTTATTCATTAGTGATCATAAATAAAACAAGTTTCCAATTGCAGCCAGCAAAACCATTAACTCATACATCTTGTATGCCCTAGGATCGCGATTACAACCATTTACTTACAACAACAAAACCAAGGACTTTCCACAAGGGGGGTGTATGGGAGGGTAGTGTGTTCCCATACCTTACACCGGCATTAGGAGGGCAGAGAGACTGTTTCTGATAGACTATAGGCTAGAAAGTAGATGAAAAAGCATTGGGAACAAGTAGTAACAATAACAAGATATTAAGAAAACCAAAGCGAAATTACAACCATTTCCTTATTCTTCTACAAATTAAGCAAAAAAAAAAAATAGCCTCTAGTAAATCATTACAAAAATGACAAGAAATAAGCTGTGCATAAATACCATCATGATCCCGGATGGTGGCGTACCGACTATTAGCCAGAGGACATGAGCTCCGGTTGCAAATCCCAGTTACATTATATGGATTTCGGCAAAATATCCCTGTCTCAATTCTGTCAATATTGCAAAAAAGAATAAAAATTAAATCAAATAAAGACCATATGTCAAACAAATAGTATATGAATTGAGAATCAAATTAAGAACAAAATCCAACTTCGCCATGAAACTGCAATGCTTGTGCCTGATAACTTGCCATATGACCTCATCATGCTGCATCTTTTCTCACTCGACGAGGGCGGCTCTAGGGTTGAGGCAAGTGAAGCCCTTGCCTTAAGCCTCCAAATATTTAAGGTCCCAAAAATATAAAGTACTGCTATAATATATATGTAATTTATATTTATATAATTACTGATGTAGGATTGAATAAGTTAATAGGATAAAACTTTTCTCACACTAAATTAAATAATATATTTATCTTCTTATTATTTTTATTTTTCTTTCTTTTTTTTTTATATTTTTTACTATTTTACTTTCTAATTTTAAATCAAATTCTCTAAATTAGCTAAGTCACATTTGATTGATCCACATATTAGTAAGCAAGTTCTTTTGTGTCTCATTTTTTTTTAACTAAGAAATTCCAAAGACAAGTATCATAAGGTTTAAAACACGATTGATAATAAGCTCAATCATTTTACCAAATCATTTAATGATATATTTATTTTATAGGGAAAATACCATATGGCTTACGCCTAACCCACATATTATATGATGTTCTTTCACTACTCTTTATTGCCTCAATATTATATGGGAGGAGGCCCTTCCCCACCATTCAGTCCTATTATTGATAGGGATTTTATCGATGATGAAGATAACTTGCTTACCAAGCCGCCCACTTGAGAAGTTAGTCGCCAGGAAAGAACCGAGGAGGAAGCGAAGCTGTTATTTTATGAAATAAATTTCAGAGTCTTTTAGTATATTTTAGTTTTAAGCCACCAGTTTCATTGAGCCGCCCTCATTAATGATCAACAATTATTTATTAATCATTGCCGATGAACGTGCATGTGGATCGATTAGGAGGATACTAAAGCTTTAATTTAGGTCCCTAAATTTTTTTAATAATAGATTTTATGATTTTATTTCAAGTTAGACAATATTAAAGTTTACAAAAAAAATACAAAAAATCTTGGACAAAAGAAAGAAAGAAAGACTATCTACTCTTTAACACTAAAAATATTTTAGAACTTTGAATTAAATTACTTAGATCTTCATATTAGTAACTATATTTTTTACAAATATCAAATGTAACATATTGAAAATACATGTCTTACATCTAATTTATTTAAGTTACCTCTTACTAATATAATACTATTATGTGAACTTAAGTATTTTATCATTTAAGCATGTTATACTGTAAATAACAAGTATGAAAAAATAGCAACACTATCTTTTTTTTTTGCATACGTGCGTGTCAACATACTAATAAAAAAGTATAAGATATCTTATTAAATTTCACTTTAGGCCACTAATTTTATGGAGCTGTCATTGTCACTCGTAGCCCTAATTTGTGCGTCTCCTTTTTAACTTAACTGCAAAAAATAACTTAAACAATAGCGGCAAAAAATAACTTTAACAAGGGCGGCTCTAGGGTTTTAGCAGGGGAAACTCTTGCCTTAGAGGCTCCAAAAACATGAAGTGCAAATATATAATGATATAATTTGTATATATATATATATATATATATATATATATATATATATATTAATAAAAGTTTTTTAAGTTTTAATTAGGATTACGTGAGTTACTACTATAATTTTTTTCTCTCATTAAATTAAATAATATATTTACCTTTTAATCAATTTTATTTTTTTCCTTTAATGTATAATCTTTTTTCATTTTTTCACGATTTTACTTTCTAATTTCAACTCAGATTCTCTAAGTTAGCTTATTTTTTTTGTCACATTTGATTGATATATACACAAGAAAGCAATTTTTTTTGTGTCTCGTCTTTTTTAACTAAGAAATCCCCGAAGCAAGTATCACAAGGTTCAAAATTCGATAAATAATGGACTCGTTCCTCTATCCTCCCACTTAATACCATATATTTGAAAAGGGGAGAGTTCGATACCATAACGTGTGTCGAACCCACACATCATGCGTTGCGCTCACACCACTTGATCAAAGCCATATATTTTTTTCAATTTTCTAAAATACGTCATGATCATCAGAATTCTAAAGCACACTAAGCAAAAAATTTCAACAATTACGCTGATCTTAAGGATTTTGCTACAAACTATGACGGATCACCAAAAAATTTTAAAATAATGGATGAAAATATGATGAACAAAATTTTTCGGTGCTTCAAAATTTTGGCGCTGAAAATGTTGGTGATCATTAGAATTTGTAGTACTTCAAAATTCTGGCAAGGTTCAAACTCTGGGCGAGTGCGCTTTAAAATTGTAATGCGAAGCTATTTTCTCAATATCTTTTTAATGGGATCAAAATATAAAAAATGGTTTTGAAAAGGTCTATCCAACGTTATTTATAGTAGTGGAACCTTGATCGGCAACAACAACAACAATAACAACAAACTCATCCAATAGAATTTCATAAGTAGAGTTTGAAGAGGATAACATGTACATAAATCTTATCCATATCCGAGATAGACAGGATGTTTTTGATAAATCCTTGGTTAGGGCCCGAAGAACTAATTAGGCTTCATCCTTACTTGAGAGGTTGGAAAAATTGTCCAAGTATTAACCCAAATAGCAGCGCCCCTACCACTTAAACTAAATAGCCGATACATGTATAATACATGTATATTATATGTGTATAATTGTGTATGAACTAATATATAATCTATCTATATGGTTAGAAAAATAAACAATTAATATGACCGGTTATTTACGTAAAATTCCCAATTGTGATACTGGTCCATATCAAAGGGTGTAACCCAAGCCCAATCGAAGAACAAACAAACAAACAAAAGAAAATTCTAGAAACATCTTATCTTTTGCCTGCCAAAATCTTTCTCTTGAACCTTCTAGGGTTTTGTTATCCTCTTCTTACCAAACTACTCTATATTTTTTCAAACCTAACCACACACTCTCACTACCCCCAGTTTAAAAGAAAGAAAAAAAGCCTTCTTTTTGACTCCGAATTCAGGTACTGTTTTTATTATCATTGCTCAAAATATATTATTTTTAACGTTAATTTTCCTCTTCTAATTTTGAGTTTTGAGGATAATAACCATTTTAATCTTTTTGGGGTTTAATTTGATTGAGTGTAGGAACAAATGGCAACTACTCAGCTAACAGCATCATCAATTTGTGCAAAGGGTTTTGTATCCTTTGAAGGGCTAAGGTCCAATGGTAGTGTAAAGGTTGCGTCTTTTGCCCCATTGAAACAGAATAGCAGGTCTTTTCGGAGTCTTGTTGTTAAGGCTGCCACCACTGTAGCTCCTAAGGTACATTATTTCTTTTTCTTTTATTTGTTTCAGTTCCATCATTTTGTTTAACTGAATGACTGGCGAGTCTTTGGTATTTTCGCTGCTTCTCGTATTGTGTCAATGAACGTTGTCGTGTGCAATATGAACATTGGTTTTCTTGTTCATGATTAATTTAGTGAAATTATCTGGTGTTAGTTAGCTAGTTTTGTTTTTCTAAAAAGAAGGATCAAGTCTTGGTTCAGTATTTTGCAAGAGTTAGCTGAAGCAAATAACTTCAACTAAAAATGGTTATGGATCGGATAAGTATTGTCTTTTTGTTGGATTGGGTAATTGACCTTTTCATTCTGTTTTGTGGCTTCAATTGTGTTGTAAGTTTGTGACTTGGGCTTGCCGGGGAAATATGGTGTCCTTGGCAGATTTGAGGAAACAATAGTGTTATAGTTGCTAGTTCTGATGTTTCTTGATTTATAACTGGTAGACTTCAGTCAAGTATACTTCACTGAGAATTAAGTTTTATCAGCTTCATATAGTTTTTATGTCAATGCTGATGCCAGCCCTAGATTTTGAGGCCTAATGAGGTTAGCTTGTGGGTAACCTCAAATGGGCAGCTCGGTGCATGAAGTACATGGAAGCCGCACCCCAAGAGGTGTAATGTAGGCGGCCTACCCCGATGCAAGCATCAATGGCTGATTTCACAGCTCGAACCCGTGACCTATAGGTCATACGGACGGAGCCAACTTTACCGTTGCTTTAAGGCTCCCTTCCCTTGTGGGTAACCTTACACTATCATATTCTGCTCTTATACTTGTTAAAGAGACATTGCGTGCCCCCCACCCCACCCAAAAAAAAGAAAAAGAAAAAAGAAAGGATATTTACTTGTGCTCTTAGTTAGAAATATTTGTTGAGTTCTGATGTTTGGTTTGTAAATGTGGTGATTTGTCTCTACTAATGGTCATGCAATAAAAAATTTCCAATTCTAGCCTGAAAAATTTCATGCATGCTCTAAATATTTATTTTCTTCCTGTTGTTCTTATATAGTACACTACGCTTAAGCCTTTGGGCGATAGAGTATTGGTAAAGATTAAGACTGCGGAGGAGAAGACTGTAGGTGGTATCTTACTTCCAGTAACAGCCCAGTCAAAACCTCAAGGAGGTGAGGTGGTTGCTGTTGGGGAGGGTCGTTCAGCTGGAAAGACTAAGGTGGACGTTAGCGTGAAGGTAATATCATATTCAGATAATATAATCAAGCTAGGATAAATACATGAAAATCAAGTTTGACTGAAAAGATCTATTGTGTATAGACGGGTGCCCAAGTCGTCTACTCAAAGTACGCTGGAACAGAGGTGGAGTTCGATGGATCAAAGCACCTCATTCTGAAAGAGGATGATATTGTCGGTGTTCTTGAGACAGATGATATCAAGAATTTGCAGCCATTAAATGACAGAGTCCTAATCAAGGTTTGTCAATCTTATCCTTCATTCCTTCCCTGTATGCAAGATATCTGATGTTTCATAGTCAGCTGGTTGTCTGTTTCTGCTTTGATTTTTCTTTGGTTGACTTGGTGGTTGCATTTGCTGTCAGGTTGCCGAGGCTGAAGAAAAAACCGCAGGAGGCTTACTGTTGACTGAGGCAGCTAAGGAAAAGCCTTCAATTGGCGCGGTAAGAGATAGAAGATTGACTGGCAGTCAATAATCAATATTGCCTCTGATCTGCATCCCTAATCTATTCTCCCTATATTGGTTGTGAGATGTTCTAAACCTTATTCTATGTCTGAAATTACAGGTTATAGCTGTTGGGCCTGGTCCTCTTGATGAGGAAGGAAACAGGAAACCACTATCAGTATTCCCTGGTAATACAGTTCTCTACTCCAAATACGCGGGTAGTGAATTCAAAGGCACTGATGGTTCCGACTACATTACACTCAGGGCGTCTGATGTAATGGCTGTGCTATCTTAGTTGGATATCGAGTTAATTATTCTGTACCCAAAAATTAAGGTTAGGAAGAGAAAGCTGCATTCACATTTCGGCAAACACTGCAAATTAATGATTAATGTCAAGTGTAGAATCAATTTTCTGAACGCATTACCTTTTTTGCTTTGAGGAATTTTTACCCTTATGGGTATGTTTGTATGTTACAAGTGATTGCAAGCTGCAGATTTTGAAGATTGGAACTGAATTTTTCCTAACCGGTTTTGTTGTTGTTGTTGTATGTTTAATAACAACAATGTCATGTTTTGCTATGTTGCGCGGTCTCTCCAAAATGATGCCGCACCTGTGTCAGATCCTAAAAAAATACACTATTTCAAAATTTTCGATGAGTCTGAACAAAATAGATGTTTTAAACGAACTTTTAACAGAGCACAAATGACTAATTTCGAAGTTCTATGACAAATTTGGACTAATCCCTGTATAAAATTATAATCGACCTAATAGATACTTCAGGAGAGCATAAAAACTCGGAAGTTTTCCACATCCGTCAAAGCTATACACTTTCTGTTAAATTTAGTACAACAGGAATCTTTCTTCCTGTAGTTTTTCCAAGCCTAAATTAATAGGCTAATTTACATCAACCTGATCTAGAAAATAATAATTCAACATGGGAAACCCGCTATTCTAAACTCACTAACAGATTTGGACCTTCAAATAAGAATAAAGATACAGATCCTGATCTCAGTAAACTTCATTAAAACACCCCACAAAGTAGTAAAGGTACTAATCTAACATCAACTGTGCCCCGAAGACATATGCACGGACTGCCATATCTCGAAGGGTATGTATTCACGTCACGAATAAAAAACATGACACGAGTTGCTGCATTCTGGTGATCTGAATTGCTAACAGCTTCAACGGAATCGTGTTGAAAATGTATTGCAAAGTTAGTTCATGAATGGGAACACCTTCATCGATTAAATGATGCAGCAGAGTTGTCATCATAGTGTCCCCTCCATGCATTACCACTGTCAGTGCCACTGCTAGCTTGGTTTGGTACTGGCACATTACCTAAATCCCCATCCAAACTCATTTGCTGCACTTCAGCAGAAGACAAGATTTTGACGCTCTGAACACAGCTCACGAATTCCCTGAGAAAAATGAGGAAAACATGAATATCTTGGAAAAAGAATACTGCAAGAATCATAATACAACTTTATAGAAGTCAACACTTACTCCCAAGGATCGTCACCAACAAGCAGTATATCATTCTCATGGTCTACATACACAAGCTTCCATTCAGTTCTTTGAGGGTCTTCAAGTTGTCCCTCAATTCCGAACATACGTGCTAGATCATGCCTTAGTTCATCATAGCCTTTGTAACGAGTCACATCTATAGTTCTTCCCACAGAGCCTCGTTTTTGAACCTTCATAATTGCAAAACAATATTAAAAACATAAATGACAGGAATGAGATATAACACTACTACGCCATCATATGAAAACTTGAAATAAGAAAAGACACATAAAAGAGAGCAAAGCATGTGTGTGGCAGACCTTTGTATATGTTCTCATGCGCTGAGTCTGGTTCGTCCACGAATTATTATTTACAACACCATTATCATTAACAGCAAGATCGTTAGAACATCTTGGCTGGTATGACATGTTTGGAACCCCAAATTGTTGAGAATTGATCCCCGCAGCAGACAACTCTGTTTCTATGTCCCTAGGGGTATTTCCAAAAGGAGAGAATAGGTTTTGCATATCCTTTCCGGAATCATAATCCCTTGACAGCAAAGCATCGGGAGTCAATCCATCTATATTTGCTGCAGAAGGAAGATTGTTCCTAGAATGTGATTGAACATCGCCTTCCGCACATAATGCAGGCAATGAAAAGTTGAAGCCACTAGAATCCAACCCGTATGATGTTGTCGATGAGGCTGCCTCTAAGTTCTCAGTACCATTACCTTTGTATTTAGACTGCTCCGAACTTTTTGAGAAGGGTAGCTCATGTTTCATTCGAAATTCAGATTTGTTTTGCTCTTGAGATGGATCAACTACCGACTCATCCACTAGTATAGCTTGCCCTTGGTTCCTGGTCAAGAAGTTTTGTGGTGAAACTTGGAAATTATTTGTAGAAGGAGAGGTTGAACATGAAGGAGCATCGCCATCTGTAGCACCAGAAAGTGCTCTGATTGTTATCGGGGATTTGTTTTGGCCTTGGAGTTGGTTGAAAGCATGTTGAGGTGACTGTAGATGTGTGGCTGTGGTCATGGTGTTGGAACTCAATTGCTGATGACCAAACTGGAGATCTTGTGGTTGCCGGTTCTGTTGTTGCTGGGGCATACGTGGCTCTAGAGTAGAACTTACATGAGATAATTGCTGAGCTTGTTGCTGCTGCTGCAGTTTATTAAGAAGCTGTAGTTGCAGCTGCTGCTCTGTAAGGCTCTGCTGTGACGATGTCTGTACTTGTGGCCTCTGCATCAAACTCTGTTGCAACAATTGTAGTGGAGCTTGCTGTGGTATTGTCTGCTGCTGCTGCTGGGATTTTTGCAAGAGGTTAGACTGCTGGTTGGCTTGTTGCTGAAAAGGAAAGTCTTGTGCCAAGGATGTTGAAGGAAATGGATTTCTATTGTTTAGAACATTTAGCTGTGATTGGTTACTGACTGATAGTAACTGTTGCTGCTGAAGCTGAGCATATATCGAAGCTTGTGGAAAACTTTGGTTTGGTAGCTGGTTAGGGGATACACAACGATTTACTGGCGCCGAATTCACTGTTAACTGTTGCTGCTGGGTTCCACGTTGTTGTTGATGCAGTTGCTGCTGTGCTTGCTGGTGAAGCTGTGGTTGTGGTTGTGGTTGTGGGGGCTGCTGCAACGTATGTTGCTGTGGCTGCTGCTGCAGCGAGTGTTGCTGTTGCTGCTGGTGCAGCGTGTGCTGCTGTGCACTCGTGGGAGACTGTAATGATGGCTGCTGTTGTTGGGTCCATGCTAATGGTGGCTGCTGGATTTGACCAAATTGCTGATTAAGTTGGTTTGGTTTGTTGAACTGGAGACCTGGTGTAGGTGACTGAAAGCTCAACAACTTAGAATGGTCATCCGTGCCAATATTACTGTGTAAGACATTGGGAAGTCCGGATTGGGCAACAGAATTATGATTGTTCTGTTGCATACTCATCCATTGTACCAAGCTTAGTCCAGGGAATATTGAACTTGGAGCATCTTTTAGACCGAACTCATCGCTGATCCAAGGCATCCCCCTCTTTAATGCATTTTCAATATCAGATTCATCACCTGCAAAAGCACTACCCCGTTGAGGATTATATCGAGGAAGTTACAGTAGACTAATTTCCTTCTTGTGGAAGTCGAGATGAGGAAGATTTAAGTTGATAAACATCCTTGATACTTTATGTACTAAAAGTTAGACCTATTTCCAGCCATATTTAATCAGAAATATTACTGAATGGAAACTGCAATATTTCCTGCAAGTCAGAGTCAAGTTTTAACTATAGCGAACCTTAAATAAGCTCCTTGTTCAAGTTTCTTTTTTAAACCTCTGAAACATTACAAGAGAGCTAAATGTCAAGTAGCTTACCAGGAAAACTTGGCTGTTTAGGGAACTTGGGCCTGAAAAATGGAGGAGGACAGATATAAAAAGGAGTCACAACAGGCTCAATATCCCAAATTGAAACTCTGCTTGGGCGTTCCCCGGCAGTTGATTCATCCCATCCCACCTAACAAATTAAATAAGGAAATAATTTAGGACTGGATATAATCCAAATGTAGTTTATTGCATAACATCAAGAAATCCTTTGGAACCACAATTAAAGTTCAATAAAGACGGCATCAGGATACTAATGACCAGAAAACACCTGTAAATAAGGGAAACACATTGCTTCTAAAACATGTCATTACCATTATGAAGTCATGAACCAAAGTGCAAGAAATTACTCCTAATCAGGAGGAGCAACCGATAATGAGTGACATTGCCTAGTATATGTAGTTGTATTTGGTATGACTGAGAAATATATTTTCGAGAAGCGGGACGGGCTCTACTATGACCACTAAGTTATATATAACAAAATTCTAAGCAGATGCTTGGGGTCGATGACTGAGTACCTGAAGATTACGCCACTGAGAGTTCTTCCATCGTATGGGGTCCAGATCACTAACAGCAGTTACTGTACCCATGTACCTACGGACTCCAGACTCCTCTGTTTCAAACATCATCCGAAATCGCATGCCTAGTGAAACTTGTGCATATATAGCTTTATTATACTTGGCCAGAGGAATTACAAATTCAGAAGGACTAGCCCTGTCAAGTAACAAAAGGAGCAAGATAAACAATTTGTGTATAATTCAACATTTAAGTCTAAATAAGTAATATTTTTTATCTCAAAAGGTTGATATACCTCGGATTGTAAAAGATAGTAAATGGGCTGTTGTTTGCAGCAGCATGAGCTGCAGCAGCAAGGATCCCAATGTGCATGCTGTCACTAGATATAACAGATGAGGAGAGGGCGGGCTGCTGTCTATTGGCTCGTTTTATACCCAAGAGAAGCTGTGACTTTTCATCTCTACATCGAATTTTCTCAGTTTAGAAACAGGATGACTATCAGATATAAAAAGTACTATACTAGTTTTCTCTGTTACCTTATGAAAAGGACAGAATCGCCGGCACATAGCCTTTTAGAGGAGATAAAGACACTCCAACCAGTAGTCAAAAGGTGTCTTTTTGGTTGACCTGAGATTATGCAAATTAATGTCAACGAGCACTTATTGGAATCACATTTTTCTTAAGGTGAGTTGGATTTAAAGACAAATATCGCTAATGTAGATATTATCAGGATAATCATTCGAATCACTTAATCAAGCACTCCAAAATGGAACTCTATCCTTCGAAGAAAAGCCTTAAATACTACTAGTTTAGCAACTCAAAAGTGTCATACCTCATTAGTTCTACATAGAATTATTAAAATTAAGATTCCAACATAAGAAAGTAAAAGATCTTAAAAAGTACCTCGATAGATATGCCTAAAAGTCCAAGCTTGGTCATGCAAATCTCTAGCCATTAGTTCCTGAGCAGGAGGTTGCATTGAAAAATCCTGTAAAGAAGCCGTCTGTCAGATGCATAAAAGCAGATCTCTTTTTCTTGAAGACACTTTGTGAAGATAAACAAACCAGGGGTGGAAATATCTTCTCGGCTGCTCGACGAGGAACAGAAAATCCGCCATGGGTACTAGTATCACTAGCTGTGAGAGTTTTACAGAAGAACTCGGCAGGCTGTCTGTTCTGCTTAAGGCCCATATCCGATAAAAGTAAAGCCTCCTGGTCATACTGCAGGAAAAAAAGAAGAAGCAAAATTACATTTCGTTCAACTTCTTAAAGAGGAGGTAAAAAGTACTTTCCCAAGAAAGACGACAGCTGAAATTGCAAACAGCATAAAGGACTTACTTTGTTTACAGGTTGAAGTGTCATCTGAGCATAAACCTCATCTGTTTCAGGGTCAGCCTAACAATAACATCACCAGTATACCACGTTAGGATAAGGAAAATTCCACCACTCTTTGATTAGCCTTAATAGAACTATATTTTTCTACTTAATTCACATGCAACATCAATTTGAGATTGTGGATTCAAACAAACACTGATAAAACTTACAAAAGTATAGTGATCCTGAGTTTCCATTTACGTCTTTTTAAATACAAGGAATACAATGAAGGTACGGGAAGACCCCATATCGAATCATTAATTGTAAGCAAAATATGTGGAAAATGGCAAAAAAACAATTAATGAAATTGTGAATTCCTAGCCAAAGTGTGGATTGAGGAAGATGCCGTACATGTAAAGTGACATTGTGTAACATGCAGATCAACTTGGAAGGAAGATTAGGATAACTTGGTATTCCATCTGTCTCCTTTTGCATTGATGCCGCCACCTGCATGGTGTTAATATCGAGTAAGCTTTCATCATCGAACAATATCTAGAGAAATAATACTCCGATTTAACTTCAAAAGAAACATACTTGCTCACTGTGACCTTGAGGAAAATATACCACAAGGCTTCCAATAGGAGGCAAAGAAACCAAAGGGCCAGCACAAGCGTGCCATAACTCTGAATTCATGACCTTTCTGTCTCCTGTTGCAGTATGATAAGAAAATTCAGGTATGCATATTTACTAAATTAAACTTAAACTTTAGACAAACATACATATGAAGCTTCGTTGTGCTAGAAACTAAGCTCCTTTATGCATGAAATTATGCTATCATTCATGCAACCAAAAAAAGAGGAAATGTTCTTCTGTTTCTCCTTCTGTTACCCCCAACTGAAGGATTATTATAGTGAAATAATTATGACGATTAGGAGTTCCGCAAGCCAAATATTTATAAAGACTCAGCAATACCAGGAAACTAAGTGAACATTGTGTGACCCTCTAATGGTTGTATACCAAATGGCAATAAAAAACTAACCAACACTGGTGAGTTAAGGCATGTCAATGACACGCAAGGATCGATGATTATAAAGAAGCGATAGTTTCTTGATCTGATAATCCATGAATAGAACAACTTTTTCAGTTTCCTTTATCAAAGAAAACCATGTGACAATATGAACTTATGGCAAGTGGATCCTATTAAAGCATTCATGAAAACAGAATGTCAAACAAACTTTGCAATATTAATTTCGTTCCTATTGTCAGTGATAACCATGTTTTCTACTCTGTTCTTTCCCCTCCTTATACTGTATTGTAAGCAAAGCAGAACCTACTCAAATCTTAATTGACAGAGAATGGTGCACAAAAATCAAAATGTATTCTTTCTCCTCCAAAATGGAGTAAACACAAAGATTCCAGGAGTAGTTTAGGCATTTCTAAATTGAGCTAGAACCAATTACCTAGCTCATGTGAATGGCCATGTTAGGACTTATCAAACTAACAAATCAAAGCTCAACTAAAGGGTAGCCCGGCTTACAAGACATCCTGCGTTCACGCAACGGACCGCACCCAAGGGGTGTTTAACGTAGACAGCTTAACCTAATGCAAGCATTAGCGGCGGCTTCCACGGCTCGAACCCGTGACTTATAGGTCATGCGGAGACAACTTTAGGATCCAAGGCTACCCTTCGAATCAAAGCTCAACTATGACAGAAAATATCACTTACCAAGACACAGATTGAAGAAAATAAATAACAAGGCAGAAGATAGAAATGGAAAAGAATCAATTAGGCTATAGTAAAACACCTTCTCCTGAATTTGCAATATATCCGTTTGATGGTGCCTTCATTTCAGCAAAATTTCCACTTGAATTCTTCACAATTTATTTATCTTTCCCACTACTCTCTCTCGAAAAAAAAAAAAAAAATTCCTCTAACACAAAATTCCAGCTGCAAAGAGCTTATAATTCAACCATTATGCTAGCTCCATAATTCCAACACAATATTTTATAATATCCAAAACCAGCAGAATTTCCTAAAATGCAAATATTCTTCCTTTTCCATTGTCATGAATACGTCAGCATTTTCCGGTTGCCGGAATCAAACTACACCCCACAAAAAAGCAGTCTCTTTTCAACTTACACTATACCCAAAAAAGATAATTGTATCTCTGAATTCAGTGATTACTGATTACCACTTCAGCCGGTAGAGGAAGTAACTAAAACTAGAACCACCAAGCTAAGGCTCGCCGGAAAATCAAGAATGCCAAAAAAATATATCCAAAAATGGAAAGGAAGAGAGAATAAAGTAGAGACAATAGGTGTGGTCAATAAGTTACACGCTACCGGCAACCCCGAGAATCAGAGAACTCGCCGGGAAATCAGACGCCAATAATAACGGAGCTGCTTTATATTGCTACTGTATATGTACAACAATAACATCTTTATACTATTCTATATGCAAGATTATAATATAATTAAGTACTGTAGATAAAAAAAAGTTTATAGTGTTATGCGTCTGTTATATGATACGTATGTTAGTGTAAAAAATAGAGATTTTTACGCTGAGAGGACAGTAGTAGTAGAGAAGAAGCCGACATAGATGAAGTGGACAAAGGTTAAATAATGAATGAAATTACAAGCCATGTTTTGCTCTTACATGACATTATTTTCATTATTCTGAATTATACTACAGTACACCCCCTTAGATTCCTATATAATCTCTATTTTCTTGTAAAAAATAATAAAAATCATTTGGACACGTTGAGTGTACTAAATTTCTTTTTTTGGCTCCCTTGATTTTTCATAATTTTTGTTCGCTTCCTTAATCGTTAGATCACACTTTTGCATTTCTTATTTTTCTAAAAAAAATGGTTCATCCTTTTGTTTGTTTAAATGGGCTTTTGGACATAAAAATTATAATAATATTTTGAGTTAAGTTGAATTTGAAATTATGTTTGGACATATTTTTTACTTGAAAAAATGTTGCAGTTATGTGAGTGGAGGAAAAAATTCTTTTTGAAATTTTGAAAAACCCATTTTCGAATTCTTTTTTAAAAAAAACTTACTAAATTTCCTAGACAAATACATTTTTTTTTAAAACGAAAAAAGGAAATATTTTATGGACAAACGGGTCCTAAATCAAATGGAGAAAATATCTTTTTGATTTGATGAGGAAAAAATGGCAGTTCGGTCCACGAAATATCCCGTGTTCATGCAAGATTCGGGGAAACACTGTATTTCAAGGGTGTATGATGCAACAGTCTATCCTAATGCAAGTATTTGTGATTGATTCTGCGTCTCGAACCCGTAATCTATATGAATGTAGAATTAAAGGATGATCTTTGAATATGTCAAGTTTTTCTAGAGTGTGAAAATATTTAATATCTAATTTTCGTGGATTGACATATATTGGTACTATTGAAGTTTATTCCTATTAGTGACTAGCGTATATATAATTTAACTTAAATCCACCTATCATAACCTCAAAACTCAATTATTGGTGTTTGTTCTTTTCTTCAATATACCAAGACAATAAAAGCTTTACTTTCCCTAATCAAAGGTTATCAATGGATAAAAAGTTAGGTAAATATTTTTGGTATATACCAAGCTTTTTTCTTGGATTATATGAATAATTATTGGTCACTAATTACTTTATTTGGTTTTGATGATTGTCTTAGATTCATTTTCATGTGAATAGGAATAAATGGATGCAATATCGTCCATTTTACTGTGATGACATTTGTCTAAGTAATCTATTGTGCCATTTAATGATCATTAGAGATGTTAAACTCTTGAAATAATTTTCCCTTTGTAATTATTGGACAAAAAACTCGATAAATGTTAGTATTCTCTAATTATTTGACTCTGCTTCAAACTAATCTCATGTTGCTAAAATGTAAATTAGTAACATTTCTAATTGAAAAATCTATGTATAACTCTCAATAGAAGGGTTGGTAATTAAAGGCATAACTAGTAATGTCCAAAAATATTAAAAAGAAATAAATATATTATATAGTTTTATGCCTTAAGACGATGAAAATTGATAGATTTATTTCTATATTACAGAAATGGCGAATTCTTATCTCTAAGGTTTCGAAAATCAAGTTTTATTTCCTATTATCAATAAATAAAATGACAATTACGCTTTTTTACTTACTATTTTCTTGGATAAACCCTAATGGGGCTATGCCAAAGCTGATTAATATTATATTGTAAGTAATACCTAAACAATGTGGTGAAATTTTCCTAATGTTTAGAGAATATTATTTCAATAGTATACGGGTAAATGTTGCTTTTTAATATTTAATACACTTACAACGATAGTTTTGGATCTGGTATTCGTGATGTACTAATAATTTGGTCCTACTTCCAAGAGAATTTTGAGTAATCATGTGCATTTTAGGTCGATGTTCTCTAGCAATGATGCCCCTCATCACAAATTTTTTCTTTTCTACGTTTTCTTTTTCTCTTGAACGACTGTTGTTTTGCTTTTCTTGAGCCGGAGATCTATCTAAAATAATTTTTCGATTTGTATAAAATAGGGATAAAATATGCGTATATTGTACCTTTCCAGATTCGACTTGTGAGATTACACTCAGGGGACGTAGGCACCTTCACCGACACCGCTTCATCGAAATTTTCGTAAATTTTCATGTATGTATAAATAATAAGAAAATAAAATATTGGGTATAAATATTTAAAAAATGATACCTCTTGTCATTATATTGATTTATTTATTTGATCACTTATTTAAATAGTGACACCATTTATAAAAAATTATGCATCTACCACTAATTACACCGGATATGATGTTGTTCTCTCTTCTCTTGCCTCTTTTTCTCATTAATATCATATTAGTACAGCAATGTAACCTATGATAACTTCTCTCTTCCTTTATAAGAAAATGATCTTCTTATTTATCTCCTTTATTCAATCTCAAAGTAAAATAAAGAAAATGAATATTTGGATTTTTTTTTTGTGAAAAATGAACAACCTTTTGTCAATATTGTGATAAAAAAGAAAAAGAGAATTTTTTCTTGGTCAATACTAAGGCAAGAAAGAACAAAAGATTATTCTTATTGTATGTCCGAAGCAAATTTTTAATTAGGTCAAATACAATGAATTTGATGTCTAAATTGGAAAGAGTAAAAAATCAGGCAGATTAGCTTAAGTTAATCTACTAAGCCGCAAAAACTGGAATTTAATTTTTGGCCACATGACAATAACTATATAAAATTAAGAGACTTTATAATCATATTTACGGAATACCATATTAGGTTACCAACTTGTATTTTAATACTGAAGAAAACGTAAATTTCTTTTGGTGTTTGAAGAAAACTTAAGGTTTTAGACACTTAATCGTTATTCTTCGACAAATCAAAATGTAATATAAACATTTCTTTATCACTAGATATGCGATAGTTAATGGTCTATTTGAAACAGTTTTTCTGTCACGTAAGATAGGGGTAAGATTACATACACCCAGTGGCGGACCCAAGTGGTGACTAGCGGGTTCAACTAAACCCGCTTCACCAAAAAATAATACTGTGTATATGTATAAATTATGATTAAAGATATGTAAATTTTGTATAAATATTTATTTGAACCCACTTGACAACTACTATTTTACGACTAAAGTTATATACTTCTAAAATTGAACCCGCTTGCACAAAATTCTGGGTCCGCCAGTGGCATAGCCACATTGAATCAAGGGGTGTCATGCCACATCCTTTGGCCAGAAAATTACACTATATTGCTAGATAAAAAAATTTATTTTATGCATATTGACTATACATTGATTCCCCTTGACTTTTTGATATATCTAATATTTTATATTTTGACATCTACATAATAAAAATTTTGATTCCGACACTACGTGCACCTCATCATTCCCGGACCGCACTCGTGAGATCGCGCTTGGATATATTCTTGTGTATCCAAATTGTACGGTCCTCAAGCAAGTTGTCATATTCTCTGTAGTTAAGTTTTTATAGTAATATGTGGGTCGGCGTTATCTCCTTAATTAATTGTCTTGTTCTTTGCCGTAGTTATTGTTAAGTGTCTCAATTAGTCAAGAGAATTGGTTGTCGTCTACTTATATGCTACGATCTTCACCTTGTAGTCTAATCAACGTATAATTTATATATATGATTAGTAAAAATACATAATTGACCGATTATTTATGTAAAAATTCCTTTTTATATATTGATTAATTAAGCCGCTCAGAATGTCTAGTCCCAAGCGCCGAGGTGCTTAATCCAACAATCCATTTTCCTTATGGATATATATGTCTTGTTTTTTAAATGCGGGTCGTTTTGAAGGGAGGGTGGAGAGCAGAGACGGACCTATTCTTAGGATAGAAGGGTCCGCCCTTGCTAATTTAAAAATAATTAATATATATATATGGACACTCTAAGACTCAAAACTTAGGTTTTATATTTGGTCGATTTAGGGGGACACAATTTGACTTTTAGTGTATTGTGTGGATTCGATTCTCACTCCAATATTTGTTCAAATTTTTATTTAGTATTGGTGATCTTACCAGAGGCGGATTCAACCTTTTGATACTGGGTTCAATATTTTCAGTGCAGAATATAAATTTATATGTAAAAAAATACTAAAATTATAATGTATGAACAGTAAATATAAACTCATAACTTTAAGAATATAATTAATTTGAACCTATAAAATTTAAATTCTATATCCGCCTCCCCCTCTTACCACCTTCTAGCAGAGAGTGGAATAACTTAGGTTGATAATATGAAAGTCACATTCTTATGCTAGATACCTGGAACAACTTTTGAACTACTTATAATTAAATTATGAGGACAGATCACGCCCACTACCAAAAACCCCTTAAAATGTGCATGGCTTTTTCTAGTTTTACGGGGATATATTCATGCATTTCAAAGGAAAATTTATTGAAAAATATATATATTCACAAGAGAATATTGGGTATTCTCAATGAATATTCTTTTTTATTTGATTTCTCACCCGATATTCGATACCCTTATTGGAGTCCGACTATATTCGAATTCGTACCACATAAAATTTTAATCACGGAAAAATGCTCTCTATCAAAGATTATTCTGTACCTAAAGGTCGAACTGGAACATTGAATATTCTTCTTCTCCTTCTTTTTCTTCTTTTATGCAAATTTATAAGGAGAATAAATTCAAACGAAATGACAATAAAGAATATTGAAAGATCTGAAAGCTGCTAAGGATTGGTTCAGCTTACTTCATCTTCTTGTATCTATGAGGAACACCCATGTGAAGGACTGCAGCTTTTGTCTGTTCAACAACTTCCTAACTCCGACCAGATTGTGGGGAAGTTTTTCATTATACTTCCTGTATACAAAACAATTTTTTATTGGTCTTTTTTAATTTAATTATGTCTATCGGAGGAGCTAGAATTTAGGTTACGAGCACTAGTTTTGGCATAACTTTATATTTATCTTAAAAAATTTATTTAATATATACAAATTATCTCAACAGACTAGAATAGAATTTTGAATCTATAAACTTTAAATTCTAACTCCGTCTCTTATTATAAATGTAAGGGTCGTTTGGTCGAGAATAAGCTATAACATAATTAATTATCCTAGGATTAATTATTTCATCCTCCCATAGGATTAAAGAATACTACAATTCCGGAATAACTAATCCCAAAATTAGTTATACCATGATTTTATCCCAACGAAACATAGGATAAATTCATCTCAAATGTTATTACGGAATTGATTACTCTCTCCGTTTCAATTTAGATAAGTAGTTTGACTGACGCATAGTATAAGAAAAAAAAGAGAGTTACTTATGGTCTTAAAAGCTTAAATGGTAAAGCTTTGTGGGGCCATGACATTTGTCGGTTATAAAAGATTCTCATTAAGGGTAAAATGAGTAAAATGAAAAGTTTAAAGTTAAATTATTTCTAATTATAGAAATATGTCATTCTTTTGGAACAAACTAATAAGAGTATCATCTAAATTGAAACAAAGAGAGTATCATGTATCCCACATACCTAACGATCTTGTAGTGTACTATATATATCACATATGGTTGGTCTGTTTCAAAAAGAATGATCACTTTCTAAATTTGAAAACAATTTAACTTAAACTTATCTTCTATCCTTAATGAGAAACTTTGATAACCACATAAATACTCGATGCCCTTTTTTGACTTGTTTAAAATCTCAAATTTTAAAAACTTTTATTTTTTTTAAAATTTTGTGTCTAGTCAAACAAATTCACGTAAATTAAAACACATAGAGCAGTACTATTTATTTGATGGGGTTTTTCCTATATTGATATGTTGGTTGGCTACGGCCCTACAATAGAGGAAAAGAAGACCAGTAAAAGCAAGCTAGAAAGCATATTTTAAATGAAATATCTTTTAGATTTGGAAGTATGATTGTTAAGAGTCATTGCAAGTACGGACTAATAGTTCTTTTTACCTTTTGTTTAATCACTATTCCACTGAGTTTCTGCTCTGAGACATTGCATTTGCACGAGGTAATTTCTTTTCATTTTTTTTTCGAAGTACTTGTGATGGGACAAGTAACAAACATTAATCCGAAGTATTAAGTTTTCGCTATGCTCGATGTTCGAAGAAGGATCATACCTCAATGATCTACCGTATACAACTTCTAAATTCTCGCTATGCGCGACGTTCGAAGGAGGATCGGCCTTAATAGTTAGGCAAAATATCTTAAACCACCTCTAAACTTGGCTCAGATTATTAGTATCCTCCCCGAACTATGTCTGGTCTTAATTACCTCCCCCAACTTGGCCTTTTGAGAGTCATTACCCTCAAGACGTTGATGTGTCAAAAAGTGTGGATGCACTCGTCTGCCATGTGGATTTTTTCAGTATATGTGACTTTTTTTGAAAAATAAAATATATTTTTACCTTTTTAAGAATATTACTTTTTTAGATAATTTTTTTCAAATACAATTTATAATAAAACTTTGATAGAACTACATTATTTACGCTAAATATTTTTATTTTTCCAAAAATAATAAAGTTTTAGTTAAATCCTTTTTTGAATTTGACCTGAAAATAAAGATTTATACAATTGAAATAAATAGTCAAATTATCTAAAAAGTTATAAAAAATATATAGTTTCAAATTAATTATATTGGCTATAATTTTTTATATAGCTCTAAATTATGGTGCTCAATGTTTTTTTTTTTTTTACAGATTTTATCTAAAAAAGTAAAAATACACAGTTGAAATAAATAGTCATTGCATCAAAAGAAGAAATAAAAAGAGTGTACAATTGCAGTATAATGCAAGTGATTCGTTTTATTTCTTGCAATTGTACACTCTTTTTATTTCTTCTTTTGATGCAAGGACTGTTTATTTCAACTTTGTATTTTTACCTTTTTAGGTAAAATCTGTAAAAAAATAATAATAATCTTAGAGCACCGTAATTTAGAGCTATATAAAAAATTATAGCCAAAATAATTTTTTATATAGCTCTAAATAATTAATTTCAAACTATGTATTTTTTATAACTTTTTAGATGCTTTACTATTTATTTTAATTGTATAAATCTTTATTTTCAGGTCGAATTCAAAAAAAGATTAACTAAAACTTTATTATTTTGCGGCAAATAAAAATATGTAGCCTAAATAATGTAGTTCTATCCAAGTTTTATTATAAATTGTATTCGAAAAAAATTATCTAAAAAATTAATATTTTTAAAAAAGTAAAAATATATTTTATTTTAAAAAAAAGCTACATATATAGAAAAATTTACGTGGCAGACAAGTGCACCCACACTTTTTGCCATATCAGCTTCTAAGGCGATAATGGCTCTCAAAAGGCCAAGTTGAGGGGGTAATTAAAACCAGGCATAATTTGGAAGGATACTAATAATCTGAGCCAAGTTTAGGGATAATTTAAGATATTTTGCCTAATAGTTATCGTACACAATCTTATCCTTATTTGGCAAGGGACTGTTTCTACGTATAAAGTGATGGGACAAGTAACATAGTACTATATTAACTTAGTTAATGTAAGAGAACAGAACTTGCTTTACGTATAAAGTGGAGTTTACATACATCTGAAGCAGCTTTTAACACGGGGGTGAACTACTCGAGGCTGATCAAATCAAATGAAATTTAATTCGATCAGAAAGTAATAAGATTCCTCTTTACTGCTAAAGTTCTCAGACCATGTATGCCTTACGTAATTCCTGGATTTTTCGAGTCCCTGATCAAAATGATGTACTCTTTAATACAAACAATAAAAATAAATAGAAAAGAAAAGGACGATCACATGTAACGCTCAAAAATTGGACGCTGTACATTAACGGTAATTGTACCATTAATATATAGCGTCCAATTTTTGGGCGCTATAATACAAAAAGTTAATTGTGTCAGTATAGCGCCCAAAAAATGGACGCTATACATATATTTCTTATTTGTTCCGTTATTTTTGCTGGATACAATAATTCAAATGCGTATAGCGCCCAGTTTTTGGGCGCTATACATAAAATAAAAATTTCCGGCTAGCCATTTCCTATATAAAGAGGTTAAGATGTAAGAAAAATCATTCAAAATTTTTTTTAAGTCTCGTTCAAACGTTTCTTGCTGTTGAATTCTCCAACATTTTTTAATTATGTCTGAAAAGCGTAGAATAAGAGTTTCATTATATTGGGGGGGAGGGTGAGATTGTGATGGAGAATAACTCTGTGGGATACAGTTTACGTGCACAGTGTCATGTTAAATTGCCACTTACAATGGAGTACGATAAATTGATATCGTTGTTATGCAAAAAAATGAGTGTGAGGAAACGTTCAGTGATTCTTAAGGTAACCGGAAGATATCCGTATTCCGTCACTCTGCAAAGGGTTGCTTTTTACTCGGAGTTTAACATCAACGATGATGAAACTTTGAGTGATTTTCTGATGACTCCGGATGAATGCAGGAAATTTCTTGTAATCACAATGTTGGAGATGTACGTCAAGGTCGAAGACGTTCCCAAAAACGAGGTTGCACGCAGTAGGGATAACCCCCAGTCATCGGGTGGTTATTCTGGAGCAGTTTTTGCCGGACATGTTCCGGATGAAAGAGTTTTTCTTGATTTAAACTTATCATCGCCGGCGAATGAGCAGCGGGAAAATAATTTCTATCCTGCTTTCTATAATTCACAAGACGAGTGGTAAACGTCAATTTTCATTTGTGTTAATTATGTACATTTTTGGTGTATTTAACAGGGGGTACCGGCCGGATATGAATTTTACAAGTGGTCCATCTGGTAGTCATCACCTAATTGAAAACGTCTATCATGGAATTTCATCACATTACGACTTGTAGTGAAGTGATATAGTTATATGGAAAGTATTTATTAATTTCAGTAGCTTATATTTTTGTTGGTTGTGCAGTGAAAACCAACAATTTGAACCACCGTACTCACTCAATTGCCCGAAAATGACGTATTAAATCGTGATCTGGCAGATGCACAGAGTGAGGAAGAGAACTGTGATTATGACAACAATGCCGATGAATCCGGAGACGAGACACCCTTTCCTCGTGAGGATGGTGATGAGGAGGATGATGAGGAAGGACCTGATTTGAAGAGAGAGTATGCTCCAACCCCTACCCCTACCCTTTAGACGAAGAGTGTACGAGTCCGAAGTGCCGTTTCATTCAAGAGATATTCCTTACATTAATAACTTGCCAAGCATGCCGGATGTGGAAGCTCTCACAAGGGATTTTGATGAAATTCGGACAACAATGTGGGATGAGTCTAGACCAATGGTGCTTGCAAAGGGCACGATTTTTCCTGATAAAGCGCGCGTAAGCTGGGCTTGTAAAATGCACAACGTAAAAAAGTGTCCTGAGATGCAGGTATGGGAGTCAAGTCCGTTGGTATACAAGGTTGTTTGCCGCATGTGATTTTGGCCATGTCATTGGATGTTGCGTGCGACTAAGAAGAAGACATGCCTGTGGAAAGTGGGTAAATACATCCCTCCCAACATGCGAAATGGACACATTCAACGGGAATCACTTCAACTTGGATATTGACTTGATTTCTCTTGTACTTATTCCGCACCTCGAAGCGTCCATAAGGTATAAAATCAAAGAGTGCATTACATCCGTGCACCAAGAATATGGCCATACCATTACCAAAAGAAAGGCATTTCTCAGGCGCAAACGAGCGTTTGAATTGTTTATGGTAACTGGGGATAAGTCATTTGCATCTCTGCTAAAGTACATGGCCGCACTGCAGCACTTTAGCCCCGGGACGGTTGTTGAATGGAAGATTGAGCAGAGTCCGGGAAAACCAGAGTATATATTCAATTACGTGTTCTGGGCGTTTAAACCAACAAGTGATGGATTTAGCATTGCCGCCCCGTAATATCCATATACGACACTCATGTCTATGGAAAACATGATATCAAGTTATTGATAGTCGTGGCAGTAGATGCTAATGGACAAATATTTCCTATAGCTTTTGCTGTTTGTGCCAATGAAAGCACAGAGATGTGGACGCTGTTTTTGAACTACTTGAAAGAGCACGTTGTCAAAGAGCATTCCGGTATTTGTCTAATATCTGATCGACACAGTGGTATCTTAAGTTTTGTGGAGAACTTGCCTACATGGCAAGAACTTTATGCATATCACCATTACTGTGTGAGGCACTTTAAGGCCAATTTCCAGAAGGCATATCCCAACAAGGATCTACATGATTTGATGTGGATGGCAGCAACAGACCACCAACAACATAAATTCCAGAGGCACATGGAATCTATCAAGCAAGAAGACGAGGCAGTCTATTGTTGGTTAATGCGACATCACCCTGAAAAGTGGACTTTGCATGTGGATGGTAGTCGACGATGGGGAATTCTGACCGCAAACGTGTCAGAGTCTTTCAACGAGTTATTGAAGTCGGCAAGATGATTGCCTATCACAGCCATGGTGCGGATGTCGTTCAAGCAAATGGCGGAGAGGTTTGTTGAATGGTCTGCAGCTGCAACTGCATTGATGGAAATGGGTGTTGAATTTATGTCGGTTCCGATGAAGAGATTTTAGAAATACAGACGGCGAGCACATTGGCATTCATTTTTGCAGTATGATAACGAAATAAATCTTTTTGAAGTTCGCATCGCTATCCATCAAAATCGAGGGAATAATGTACATACTGTAAATGAATCATCAAGGTTATGCTCTTGTGGGAAATTGTCCATCTACCACATGCCTTGCTCACATGCCATCAAGTGTTTTCAACGTATTGGTTTTGGGGAGACCAACTATATTGATCAACAATATAGTGTTGCCAAGTATCTAAACACATATAGTGGGAAGTTGCAGCCAGTGGGTGCTGAGCATTATTGGCCGCCGGAACCATTTAAAATGGTGTGCAACAAGTCCTATTTGCGTCGAATACAGGTGCAGAAGAGAACGCATAGACGGAACCAAATGGATTTTAGTGATACCGTTTATGCGCGCAAATGTGGTATATGATCGCAAACAGGACACAACCGTCGAAAATGTCCTTCAGGTAGTTTGGGTGGCAATACTAATCAAGCTCGTGGTGGGTGTTCCTCTTGTGGGTCTAACTATCCATGAGTTTATGTTGTAATAATTAGTTGTGTTTGTTTATGTTGCAAGATTTATGAAATAAATTTATGTTTGTTAATTGTGATTTGAACTTTTCCATTTCAGTTTTTTAAATGATAATTTAATAAAATTATGTGTGCATTTAGCGCAGTTAAATACTACGTTAATTATGTGTGTTGTCTTGTCGAACTGAAAAGGCTGGCTAGCTGACATAAAGTTGCCTTGTCTTGTACACATCGTGATATTTAACACGCAAAATATAGCGCGATTAAATAGTAAGTTATGTGTGCATTTAGCGCGCTTAAACACTATGTTATGTATGTTGTCTTGTCGAATTGAAAAAACTGACCAACTGACATAAAGTTGTCTTGTCTTGTACACATCATGATATTTAACACGTAAAATATAGCGCGATTAAATAGTACGTTATGTGTGCATTTAGCGCGGTTAAACACTACGTTATGTGTGTTGTCTTGTCGAACTGAAAAAGCTGACCAGCTGACATAAAGTTGTCTTGTCTTGTACACATCATGATATTGAACACGCAAAATATAGTGCGATTAAATAGTATGTTATGTGTGCATTTAGCGCGGTTAAACACTACGTTATGTGTGTTGTCTTGTCGAACTGAAAAGGCTGACCAACTGACATAAAGTTGTCTTGTCTTGTACACATCGTGATATTTAACACGCAAAATATAGCGCAATTAAATAATACGTTATGTGTGCATTTAGCGCGGTTAAACACTACATTATGCGTGTTTTCTCTCCTATAAATAACGGGCTCATTCTNAAATAGTACGTTATGTGTGCATTTAGCGCGGTTAAACACTACGTTATGTGTGTTGTCTCGCCTATAAATAACGGGCTCATTCTACTTATTTTGTGTGCTCAAAAATTACTAATAACAAATATTTCATTAAAAGTAAGTTTTTTTTAACGTACAAATGTCTCAACCTCTTCGCACACCAAGGTGCAAGTGTGGAAAAAGATGCATGATGCAATCTTGTTGGGACGGTGGTGAAGTTGGACGCCGTTGCTGGCACTGTGTGAACCAGTTTTACAAGGTTCCCGACGAACCTATTTGCGATTTTGAGGAATGGGTTGATGAACCATCTTATCAAGAATGCTACAAAGAATCTTTGCAGCATCTTCATAATTTGTGTTTAAGACAATTGGAACATGAAAGAGGAAGTAAAAGAGAGATTGCAGAGTTGAAGGCGAAACTGAAGGAGGTAGAAGAAGAAAAAGTAAAATCCCAATGGAATTGTGAAGCCCAAAAGGAACGTAAAAAATAATATAAACGGAAACTTGCGGAGGTGAAGACGAAACTGAAAGAGGTAGTAGAAGAAAAAGAAAAACTGGAAGAACAATTTAAGTGGTTGGAGCGGAGAATGAAGGGCGGTCGGGGCTAAACATTGACATGTATGTGTTTAGTGTATTTTCCCCATATCATATATTTTTATTATCTTGGCCTGCTATGTTTGTGTTTGTGCTGTAGTAATGTTTTCCTTGTTTGTTGTACTAAATTTTATTTGAATTGTACTGGAAGTTAAGTTTTAGTGTTGGGTTATTATATGAAACTATCTAACGAAAGGGGAACTAAAAAAGTAATGGGTATATTATATAAATATTGTTGTTAATGTACACAAAAATATTATTTACACCAAATATATATATATAAAAAAAAAGGAAGGCCGAATCAATGTGTCCCGCATCCGGTATGTCTCAACGCAATCGCTGGCCTGAGGCGCATCCCATCCCGCCCGGGTACGCTATCGGGATCATCATCATCAAGTCGTCTCCATATAGCCGGATGTAGAGCCGGATGACATGTATCAGCGGTGCTGTCAGGATCGATATAAGAGGTCGTCGGTCCATAAATAGTAGACGGGCCTGGGAAGTATCTACCCCAATCCACTACTGGAATATCCGTGCCTCTGATCAATAATTGACCCGACGGGGTCACCTTCAATGTCCCTGGAGTGAGATGCATCGGCATGTCCGTCTCATGCATGTTGCCTGCCATAGCAGCAACAACATCATCAGCAGGAGCCTTAACGCCCCCTTGCTGGGGACCACCTCCTCTCCGCCCACGCCCACGTCGTCCGGCACCCTGGCCTCGTTAGGCACCACCATCTCGTCGGACACCACTAGCTCGTGGGATACCAAGACCTCGCTCGTACTGCACTAGGTCCACATAATCAAGCTCGTGTGCCAAACGTTAATCCGATCGGGCTCGACGCAATTCCGGGAAGCCACATCCACGAATTGATGACCATAATCTTGTATGGCCACATAATCATGGACATGACTCTGCATCTGCAGTCCCATCTGATAGACGGTATGCAATCCAATCGCCTGCACAAAGTAAAAAATATAAACTACATATGTGGCACTAAGTTACAGGTATGTAATTAATAATAATAGAAAACATACCAGGGCCTCGTGTCTCTCGGCGTATGGGACGTACCGACCGTGTGCCAGATGAATGGGGTTCCCGATAAAAAGTCGGGTAACAAGGCGGTACCATGCCATATAATCCTGAATAGGCACCTCCTGCATCTGCGTAGGTGGGGTCAACTCATCTCGCATGTCCCAAATACCCATCTACTCATTACGCTATTCCATAAATCTGTCGTCCGCCCTGAACCGATCATCCCTCTGTTAATGTAAAGCATGCTAAACAGGCTACCTCAGTATAGACTGCGGCAGGCCAAACTGACGAAGCACCCGCTCGGAGGCATGATTCTCAACAATATCGAGGCATATGAGCGGGACAGAAGTCCTCAAATATGTCGTTCGGACGAGCAATAAGCTGGAAGGGTACCGATCAACTCCTCGTTGTACGACGTCCAGTTAAGTTTAGGTAGATATTCACATGTGCGCCATCCAGCAGATCCAACACATCCCTGCAAAGGGGGATATTATAATGGGCATCATACTCTCGTGCAAGTGTACGACGGAGAACCCACCTCCTGGCTAGAGGGAGAAACGAAGGTGCTACAGTAAAAAATAGTTATGGTAGAGGTGGCGAAACTGCAGAAATCGCTCCCAGGACCAAACCTAACATACAAACTTGACGTAAGGTATAAGATTAATTCTAACTAGGTAGAGTTGTAACTAATGAACATATTATTTGAATATGTTGTCACCTGTAGAAGCGATAGAAAGCCACAAACGTCTCTCTATGTGCCCATGCAAGCCCGTCACATCTGCCTGTACAAGTATGCAAGGACAACACCACCCTAGCTGTAAATGGTTGTATCCTCGAACCGCTCAATATGATGAAGAAAACGGAGGCTCACTAGGTTCCCAGGATTGTTCGGGAACAAGACCCCCCCCCCCCAAATAGAAGGAGCAACAACAGCCTCGTATATCGTACAATATCCACCTCCGCTGACTCGGCGTTCATAGTATCGTGAATCTGCTCCAGGTACTCTCTAATAGGAGTCAACTGCATACGACTGGCCCCAGATGATACAGTCTCGTCCTGTGGTATGAAACTTGTGAGCCTGTGCAGCATACCCCAATAATCTGCCTGCGAATAATATCTCATGGCCATAGTCAGTAAAACGGGAAACCCATCAGCGGGCATACCATATAAAACCTCAGCGTCCTGCAACGTGATGGTGGCCTCGCCGATGGGCGGGTGAAAGTGTGCGTCTCCGGTCGCCACCGCTCAATCAGCGTCGTGATCAAAGCCCAGTCAAGCTATATCTGACCGATCTCTATAATCCTATAAAATCTCAACTCCTCCAGGTACTGGACTACACGGGGATGTAGAGCTCTATCCCTCAAAAAGTCCCACAAGTCATCCACTTTCCTAGCACGGAAAGTCTGCGCCAGTAACTGTCTGTCCCATATAAAATAGGATCTATGTTGGCCCTGTAAGACTAATAGATCAAACGATCGACGGCCGGGATGTATGGGCGCGTCCATGTCGTCCACTGTATATTAAAACAACATTAACTGTATGTTTGATCTGTAAATTAACAATAATTTTTTGAGATACACAATTTTTAGAGGTATAAGATATTTATACATATGGGTTCCAGGCTCGATATTTGGATCCCAGTAGCACCAAACTATCATTAGTAATTATGTGTGTCAAATTCAATATTTTTATAATGTTATGTGTTTGTTTTATAATTTAAATTCAAAGTGTATATATATATATCTATATATACACACACACCTATGGGTTCCAGGCTCGATATTTTGAGGCCTAGTGGCACCAAACTAGAATTAGTAATTATGTGTGTCAAATTCAATATTTTTTATAATGTTGTGTGTTTGTTTTATAATTTAAATTCAAAGTGTGTGTGTATATATATATATATATATATACACACACCTATGGGTTCCGGGCTCGATATTTTGAGGCCTAGTGGCACTAAACTAACATTAGTAATTATGTGTGTCAAATTTAATATTTTTACAATTTTGTGTGCTTGTTTTATAATTTAAATTAAATATATATATATACATACATACATACATATATATATATATATATATATATATATATATATATA